>CM037879.1:6770731-6986134 GCA_021292165.1 Shinisaurus crocodilurus
TCAAGATCCTTTTGTCGGGGGTCCTGAGCCTCTGCTTCCCTGGCCAGCTGCCCCAGAGGATGCAGGGGGGTCTCCCCAAGAACGCAGAAGCCAGCTGCCTCCCGTCTTAGGGATAGCCGCTGAAGCAGCGTTTGGTACGCAGTTTTGAGAAGTGCACCCCAGCATGTTTGCAGTGGGGCTACCGATCTCTGGGTGCCACCCCTCTTTTTTGTTCATGCATGCAATCATATACCAGGCATCCAGAAAAGAAAAGCTGGAGTTTGGGCATGACAAGCACACATCCAAAGCTTACCTCTTCAGGCTAAACTGCATGCGACGTTAAATGTGTTGCTGATCCTAACTTTTCATGTTATTTTAGTGTAAGTTCGCAGGGCCCTAATCCAGATTGGCACCACCGCACACAGGTGTGTGTGTGTGTGTGTGTGTGTTAAACCTTTCCCTCGAGACACTTTCCCACCCTAAATTCATCCCCCTCACATGAGTGGGTAAAGCAAGGGGGGAAGCCACCATTGGCACCGATGGAATTTTTCCCCCTTTCTGTAGTCGCCGACCTGCAGTGATGGGGGCAAATTTAAGGGAGGGAGAGCTGGGTGGGAAGGTTTAATCCCCCCCCCCTACCCAGCGTGGTGGTCCCGACCTTGATTGGGGTCCCACGTGCCTACACTAAATTAGAATACATGAGGATCAGCTGCACGCTACACATTTAACGTGGCGTGTCGTTTAGCCCTGAGATGTAGAGCTGGAAGCCGTGCCCACGGCGGCCGTGAAGGGATTCTCTGCTGCTCTCTAGTCCCCACCCAAGCTACGTGCGGCCAACAATCCCACCTCATCAGCAGTTCAGCTTGCAGGATTCGGAAGAGACGGTGCTGAGGCCAAGCGCTGAATCACAGCTGCACTCGGTGACAGCAGCAATCCAATTTAGCTCTGCAGGCGAGGACTCCCATCACTCACCGGGAGCAAAGAGGGCGAGAGCGAACCGCAGGGCTGAGGATCCAACTGCATTCCCGCCACTGGAAAGGAGAATTGACTGGCGCTGTCCGCCCGGCGTGCTGAGGGACTATAAAAGCTGCTCCTGGCATGATCTGATCTTTATTCCTGATCTCGAATGTCGGGGAGAGGTGTCTGTTTCTTAAATAACTTTGTCAACCAGTTGTGTAAAAGCAAACCATGTTAAACTGGCCTCGATCCCTTCTCTGTTTAACTGGTTTGGTACATAAGGGGAATGCAGTGCATGTAAAATGCCTGAACCTCCAACAAGGCCTTTTCTTTTCTTTTCTTTTTTCTTTTTTGCCTTTTGCACATGGTGCCGCTCTGGGGAAATGGGAGGACTCTCTGGACCAGGAGCTGAGTCTGTTTTGAATGGCACACCCAAGGAGCACTAATGGATTAGTGGAGCATACACAGACCTTGCCAGGACTGCCCGAGCTCCTGAGACTCAGGTGGGGTGGGCAGCCAGGTAGGAGAGGGTGGAGTCTGGAATCTAGTCATGTTGCGGTGGGGAGGGAAGAGGAAGATGGCAGCACTGGCTCGTGGCGGCTGATGACAGAAGAAGGGCCCTGCTGGATCAGACCCGAGGGTCCATCTAGTCCAGCATTCTGTTCACACAGCAGCCAACCAGATTCCCCAGATGGGAAATCCACAAGCAGGACGGGAGTGCAACAGCACCCTCCCGCCCATGTTCTTCAGCAATTGCTGTACTTAGGCACACTGCCTCTGATCCTGGAGGAAGCACAGAGCCATCAGGACTAGTAGCCATTGATAGCCGCCTCCTCCTCCTCCTCCTCCTCCTCCTCCTCCTCCTCCTCCTCCTCCTCCTCCTCCTCCTCCTCCTCCTCCTCCTCCTCGAATTTGTCCAATCCCCCTTTAAAGCCATCCAAATTGGTGGCCATCACTACCTCTTTTGGAAGTGAGTTCCATAGTCTTAACTGTGTGCTATGTGAAGAATGACTTCCTCAATGGGGTGAGCCCTTTGGGTTTTGGTATTATGGGAGAGGGGGGGAAATGTCTCCCTGTCCATTTTCTTCACACCAGGCATAATTCTGTACACCTCTATCATGTCACCCCTTGCTCGCCTTTTTCCTAACCTAAACAGTCCCAGATGTTATAGCCTTTCCTCGTGGGGGAGTCGCTCCAGCCCCTTGATCATTTTAGTTGCCCTTTTCTGCGCCTTTTCCAGGTCTACCATATCCTTTTTAGGTGCGGTGTGACCAGAACTGTGCACAGTATGCTAAGCTGGTCTCACCATAGGTTTGTATAAAGCAGTGTTCTCCAACCTTGGGTCCCCAGATGTTTTTGGCCTACAACTCCCAGCATGCCCCAGAATTTTAGGGTTTTGGCCTTCGGGGTGGGGAATTGGGACCACAGACTCAAACTGTTGGAATACTGCTCTTCCTACAAATTACAATTCTGCAGATTGTACATAATCATCAGACAATTTTGGAAAGGGGGAAATTACATTCTGACATATGGTGAAGAGGGTGCATGGGGCAAAAAAAAGGTTGAGAACCACTGCCCTATCCCATAGGTTTGCAGCCTTACCTTGTTACTGATGCGTTTTCATTGTTCAAAAACCCAAAAGGGCAATGCCTCCTCTGGGTGGGGGAAAGAAATGGGTGTTTGTGAGCAGGTCAGGAGTGTGTGGGTTCTCTCCCCCCTGCCCGCCGCCAACCCCACCCCAGCAACTTGTATTTTTTCTAGAACTGACATGGAAAGTTGGGACAAACTTGTAGATTTCCCCTGCCCCGAATAGGGGATGCTCCAGCGAGAGGAAGAAATGGGGAAAGCGGCACTCCGTCGTGTGACTAATGAGGCTGTGTCAGCCGGCGAAGCAAGTGCGACTTCTGGCTTGCTTTTATGGAGACATTTGTATCTCCGGAAATGGCACATTTTTCTTCTTTTGTTTCTTTTTCTCTTCAGTCACTTTAAACAAAATGGAATCAACTTTAATTGCAGGAAGACAAATTGCCCCTCATTCCTCCGGTGGCAGCTGTACAAATCTCAGGCGAGCAGGGACGGCGGGCGGCTGCAGAGCCTTCTGCTGTTCAAAGAGCAGCCCCTGCCAGGCGGGGAGTGAGGTGACAGCACAGGTGGAATTGGGGCCCGCTAGGGACGGAGCGACGCAGCAGGTCCTTCGTTCATCCTCTTTGCGACCCGCTTCAGCCGGTGCGATTGATCAACAAAGGGTTTGGCTGCATGTCTCTCGGTCTGTCCGTGGGGCTCGTTCGGCAAACAAAGATGGGTCCACAGGAGATAATGGAGATGTAGCTGGAGAAAGGAGATTGTCAGGGTGAGCCGAGCCGGGAGGGGGCGTGCGTGCAGAATTTAGCTTTTCCAGACGAGGGAAGTGGGGGGGGGGGCTGGTCCAAATATTTTTTTTCAGCCCAGTCTAAAAGTGCTGGTTACTTAGAAAGCCCTCGATGGTTTGGGGCCAGGGTGCCTGAAGGACAGCCCTGCCCCCCTAGACCTGTCTGCCCCCTGGCGGTCAGCATCACTGGGGAGCGGCGCAGCGAACATGTCGATCCTGTGTGCGGCTGCTGTGACAAAGGCAAAGTCCACGTTGAGCCATAATTAAGAGAGGAGTAATAATAATTTTTTTAAAAAAAAAACCTGCCAAGATCGTACTCCCTTTATGCATATCTATGGCGTGTGAGCACACTTGGGATACCGCGTACGGTTCTGCTCGTCACCACACCTAAAAAAGGGATATTGTAGAGATGGAGAAAAGTGCAGAACAGGGTGACGGAAAAGGATCCAGGGGCTGGAGCGACCCCCCCCCCCATGAGGAAAGGTGACAACATCTGGGACAGTTTAGCTTAGAGCAGTGTTCTCCAAACTTGGGTCCCCAGATGTTTTTGGCCTACGACTCCCAGCATGCCCCAGCCAGCATAGCTGGCTGGGGCATGCTGGGAGTTGTAGGCCAAAAACATCTGGGGACCCAAGGTTGGAGAACACTGGCTTAGAGAAAAGGTGAGTGAGGGGAGACAGGATAGAGGTGTACAAAATCGTGCATGGTGTGGAGAAAGGGGACAGGGAGACAATACTGTGAGAGCTGGACTGACCCGGGTTCAAAAGCTCCCCTAGCCAGTGACCCTCAGTCCCAGTCACGCAGGCGGAAGGAGGAGATAACAGCAGTTAATAAAGATTAAAGAGTTTATTTGTAAGACCCAATTACATGGGATTAAGGCAAGCAATGCATCTCTTACTCACTACATCATTGCAGGTACAAATCCAAGACCCCAGTGGTAAGGCTAGATGAAGTGAAGTCCAGAACAAGAAACATGTCGAGTCGAGACGAGAGGAGACGAGAAGGAGTGAAGCTATCAACAAGTGTGTTAGCTTTATACCACAGACCCTGTACCTATAAATAGGATATTACTCACCCCAGTTGTATAACCTATTCATCAACATGTTTACTGCTAACCTGTCCAAGGCTGCTGAGTCATATCACCTTGAGACTATGTCTGGTGACCGGAGCCTTGTGTACTTCATCTCAAGAGACAACCTCCATGTCAGGTGATAATCCTGATGTCAGGTGATAATCTCGTTCTGCCTATGCAAAACCTAACAAATACTAGAGAACCCCAAAGCGTCATCCCAAGAAGCTGATTGGTGGGAGATTTGGGGCAGGTAAAAAGGGCCTGGACAAATTCATGGAGGAGAAGGCTATCAAGGGCTGCTAGTCCTGATGGCTCTGTGTGTACACCACTTGCTGGGGAACATGGGCAGGAGAGTGCTGCTGTTGCTGTTGCTGCTGCTGCACTCATGTCCTGCTTGTGGGTTTCTCGTGGGCAGCTGGTTGGCCCCTGTGTGGACAGAATGCTGGGCTGGATGGACCCTGGGTCTCATCCAGCACAGCAAACACCCCTCAACAAAGCCCAAGAGGGACTGAGCGTGTTCAGGAGTCACAGAAACAGAGTGTTTGTTATAGGGGGGGAAATGGAAAGTAGTGGGGATGGAAGGGTAGGGGAATGCGACTACTGTAATGCGCTCTACGTGGGGTTACCCTTGAAGACGGTTCGGAAGCTGCAGCTGGTACAGAACGCGGCGGCTCGCCTGGTTAAAGGCAGCCGCCGGCGGGAGCACATCACTCCAGTGCTCAAGGAGCTGCACAGGCTACCAGTTGCTTGCCGAGCCAAATTCAAGGTGTTGGTTTTGACCTTTAAAACCCTATACGGCTCCGGTCCAGTCTATCTCAAGGAGCATCTCCAGCAACACCAAGCGGGCCGCTCAACAAGATCTGCCACGGACGGCCTTCTCCTTGTCCCTTCAGCCAGAGCAGCTAGACTGGTGGGGACGAGGAAGAGGGCCTTCTCCGTGGCGGCCCCCGTACTGTGGAACTCTCTCCCAAGTGACCTCCGCCATGCCCCCTCTCTGCTGAGCTTCCGCCGCTCACTAAAAAAACTTGGCTGTGCAGGCGGGAATATGGGGTGGGCTAGGCTAAGATTTTAAAATTTTATACTGTCTTAATGTATTTTATTCTGTTTTTATCTTATGTACATCGCCCAGGGTGGCCGGTTTGCCAGCCAGATGGGCGATAAATAAATGCAAATAATAAATAAATAAATGGAATGGAATGGAGTATCATGGGAAAGGGCCGACTGGCTGGCACCCTGAACCAGAGCACTCCACGCTGCGACCTGAGCGAGCTATTAACTATGTTACCATTCCCCCCCCCCCCCCCCCCGTCCACAGGGAGTTGCAGAGGCTGAATTTGAAAAGGATGTGAACAGGACTCTGAAGACCGTGGTGCGGTCGGCCAAGGAGGTGAGTCCCCTGCATGGAGGGAGGGAAGGAAGACGGAGGGGCCTGCGATGATGGCTGATGCTAGACTTCTACCCAGAGGGATGCTGGGGCAGACCCCTGGTGACAGGGCACCCCTTCTCCCCTAGATTCTGCCAGGAATGGCTGCCGTGGATAGTCGTCTAGCGCAGGGACAGGCAGAAGGGAAATTGGGGGCTCCCGGTGGATCTCTGGGTGTTTTGCCATAGATACAATTTTTGCAGATGGAAGATCTGAAGTAGATCCAGAGAGCCGGTGTGGCGTCGTGGTTAAGAGCGCTCACTACTAGGTGACTCTGGGCCAGTCACTGCATCTCACGCTAACCTCTACCTCACAGGGTTGTTGTGAGGATAAAATGAAGAAGCGGACGTCCATGTAAGGGTCTTGGATTCCTTGCAAGAGGAAAAAAAAAAAGGCAGATATAAATGTAGTAATTCATGCATACGTACAATTTCACATCGGTGCAAAATTCAGCTTTCCCGAGCTTAAAATTTGTGTCACCTTGAGTCCGAGTGTCTGTTTTTTTTAACTCTGAGCACAGCCCGCCCCCCCCCCCTGAGAATGCCGAGGTGAACGGACTGACTCAGTGTGGCTCCAGGGCCCACTGCGCAACCCCCCCCTCCGCACCCCCATGTACTGACCTGTGACCTGGCTGTAAATCCCACACAGTTCATTCAGAGTGTTTTCATTGCAGGACCTTATGAAGGGCGCTTCAGTTGATTTCACCAAAGTGCGGAAGCGAGGTAAGGGGAAGCAGTACCGTTGCCACGGAATTTCTCCCCGAGAAAATCCGAGGCAAACCTGCAGGTTTCTGCTTAAGCGTAAACAGGACAAGGATTTTGAAGGATCCCTTGCCCCCCCCCCCCAATGTGTGTGTTAAGGCAAGCGAAATTTCACACCGCCCCGGTCCCAACCCTTCCTTTTCCCTCCGTTCCATCCTCCTTGCCTTTTGCTAACTCCACTCTTTCGAATTCACGCAGTTATGCCTTCTGCTCCTGGAAATCCTTTTGAGCTGCTTCCGGAGGGGTGGAAGAGAAATCCCAGTACTTCCTACTCACCGGGAGGAATGCAGTGTTGCTAGTTTTGGGGGTGCACAGGGAGAGATGCCACTGTCTCCTCTCTTACCTATTATTATTATTATTATTATTATTATTATTATTATTATTATTATTTATATAGCACTGTATTACAAAGTGCTGTACATGAATGCCTGACGGTTTCATCTCCTCCTAATGCAGAGCTCTTATTTCTAATGATCATTTATTTTATCATTATTACAAATATGCAAAGCACAGACTAATGCATAAATATACACATTGCAAGCATAGGTACTAAATATTAGAAAAGAAACCCTGCGAACATTAATTTAGCACCTGTTCTCAGTCTAATTCCCAGACTCTTGTCTCTCTTGCACCCTTTAGGCAAGGGGTGTTGAGCTCAGGCCTGCAGGGCAAAGCCCACCTGGGGTCTCCATCCAGCCCTCGGGGGTTCCCTGGAAAGCCCCGCCCCTTCCTCTGGCCCCGCCCCATTTCCCCAAATTGCCGATCCTTTCGTGGTTTCCAAGCTTTTGTGCCTCCCCCCCCCATTCTGAAAGGCTGAGATGCCCTCTCCTGCTGGCAGTCAGAGCTGGTATTTTTTGACCACGCCCCTTTTGCCTTTGTCTCCTCCCCTTTTCCTTTTGGCCTTTCCCACCACTGGAATAAGATCCCTGGGAGCTTCTCCGAATTTGAATTCGGCCTCGGGCTGAAAGAGGTGCGGCAGCCCTGATATAGACCAGTGTTCTCCAACCTTGGGCCCCCGGATGTTTTTGGCCTACAACTCCCAGCATGCCCCAGCCAGCGTAGCTGGCTGGGGCATGCTGGGAGTTGTAGGCCAAAAACATCTGGGGGCCCAAGGTTGGAGAACACTGATATAGACAGAAGAACAGCCCTGATCCCAGAAAGCGGGAGAGCACGATCCAAAGTGCAGAGGTCCACCTTTCACCTTCCTAATCAGGGAGCAGCACATGGGTGTGGTGTTAGCTGTAATGAACCATTTAGACAACGCCACTTCACAGGTGCCATGTCAACTGAGGCCCGCTTCCAGCCTTATGCTTAGTTTTCCTACTCAAAAGTAGTGTGTTCCGTGAACTTAAACTGGCGACAAGCGGTCCGTTCCCGTGCCGGATTAAATTTGACCTCTAAAGCTCGAGTGCAACGCCTTCATCTCTGTTGGGGAGGCAAGAGTGTGGCTTGTTTGTGCTGATACAATACGCTTCAGCCTTAGGTCTCTGCATTGACACATTAGTGTAAGTGTGATTCTAAAAATTATTCAAGGAGAGGAAACAGTATAACGCCAAATTGACGGGTTTGCAAACATATGCAAATGGAGCATGCAAACTGAGAGTGGTTTGTCCTGTCAGGCACACAAGGGTACTTGTTCAGTGGGAAATGTTCTGGACCTTCCCGTGTTGCCATTTGCAACTGGCCGCAGCAGCATTTTCATCTATGGATGTGCGAATCAGTGAAACTTGAGCTTGCCAAAGTCCTCCAAATTCCGCCTCAAAGCTCGTTCCAACTTGAGTCTGTATCAGATTACAAGCTTTGTGTGTGGGGGTTTTTTTTTTGCATGAAAATCCGTGCGTATTTTCGTGCATATTTTCCCAAATGTACGCATCAGTTGTGCGCATCTATGAAATGTGCGTGTTCTTCTTCGATTGCTTAAAGCGTATTTCTGCACAAGTTTTCCATCCACACTTTTCCAATGTACACATTTTTGGGGGTCCACAAATCACACTGTAAGCTTGGGAATGTGCAGACTTTGACCGCAGATTGAGTCTGAGTCCGTGTTCGGTCCGGAAGGTGAGAACTGGGTAAGATCCTGTTTGAAAACAAACTGAAACACATTTCCCTATTTTCATTATGACCTTCCTTTTTGCACTACAGGAGGGCTGCTGGTGGGGCTTCCTGAAGACCCCCCTTCAAGTTCTCTTCTGCCGGAGCCGGTGCTCCAGTACTATGTCCAGCAGTATCGAAAATCTGGATTCAGGTACTGGAAGGGGCGGCGGAGGGAGCTGGAGTGGTTGCTTCTTGTTTTGCTAGGGCAAGTAGCCGAAAGAGGCCCTCTGCCCTAGAATCGTAGAATGGTAGAGTTGGAAGGGGCCTGTAAGGCCATCAAGTCCAACCCCCTGCTCAATGCAGGAATCCAAGTCAAAGCATCCCGGACAGATGGCCGTCCAGCTGCACCTTGAATGCCTCCAGAGTGGGAGAGCCCACAACCTCCCTAGGTAGTTGGTTCCATTGTCTTATTGCTCTAACAATAAATATCTGATCTTATTGGGCGATAAATAAATATAAATAATAAATAAATAGCGGGAATATGGGGTGGGTCAGTGCTTCTCAAATAGTGGGGCGGGCCCCCCAGGGGGGGCGCGAGGCTCCGTAAAGGGGGGCTCGTTTGATCCACATTTCTTTCTTTTTTTATTCTCTTATACGTTAATAAGGATACAGTGTTATGCAGAGGTGTACTTATAACAATTTTATAGACAAATGATACTATTTACAGTCGCGCGGGGGGCGCGAAATGTTTTCTTCTTCCTAGGGGGGGCATGACAGAAAATAATTGAGAAGCACTGGGGTGGGTTAAGATTTTTAAAATTTTTATACTGTTTTAAATGTATTTTATTGTTTTTATTCTATGTACATCGCCCAGGGTGGCCGGTTGCCGGCCAGATGGGCGATAAATAAATATAAATAATAAATAAATAAATAACAGTCAGGGAATTTTTCCTGATGTCCAGGCGGAATCTGGCTTCCTGTAGCTTGAGCCCATTATTCCGTGTCTTGCACTCTGGGATGGTCGAGGAGAGATCCTGGCCCTCCTCTGTGTGACAACCCTTCAAGTACTTGAAGAGAGTGCTATCACATCTTCCCCTCCCCTCATTAGGGCGGAGGTGTTGTGCCTGCCCAGGATGTGGTCTACGAAATAAGTCTTCATATACTGAAAAAAATAACTTGCTGAATTCACTGCCACGAGACAAGGCGATGGCTGGCCTTCTCCAGCCTGGTGCTTTCCAGATGTTTTGGACCATAGCTCCTAACATCCCTTAGCCAGATGTGCTGGCTGGAGCATGCTGGGAGTTGTAGCCCAGCACACCTGGAGGGCACCATATTGGAGAAGCCTGGTTTAGGCCTATTTGTGGCAGGTGAGTCTCCCCGTGGCTTCGTTCAGAGGCAGGAGACCACCAAATATCACTTGCTTGGGGGCAAACGGTGGGGGCATCGCTTACATGCCCACCTCTGGAGCTTCCTGGGGATATCTGATGGGAGTTGTTCAGGGAGTGGGGGGTTTGGGAAAAGCAGAGAGAGAGGAGACCGCAAAGTTGCATGCGAAATGATTGAGTGGCCCAGTGCAATTCAAGTCTTGCAGCTGCTCTTTAAGCCTGGCTGGTTTAATCCCCTCAAAGGAGAAGGAAAACAGTTCTCTCTCTCTCTCTCTCTAGAAGTTTGGATTGAACGGGCCAATAAATCCTTCTTTCAGTGCCACTTTGATGTCTTCCCTCCCTCCCTCCCTCCCTCCCCTTTGCATCACGGCCCTCTTTTTTTTCTCTGGCCACTCTCGGAAATACGATGTTCGACTAGGTGGCCCTTGATCTGATCTAGCAGGGCAGCTCTTTCGGGCCAAGCCAAAAGTTCCGGGATGAGAAGCTCCAGCTTGCAGTTTTGGGTGGTGGGCGGGGGTACTAAGAGGGGTGAAAAGGAGAGGGAAATTTCTCACCTTTCTTTGCTGTTTTCAGTGCTGCTGACAGCTTCGTGGCAGTAAGAAGAGCTCGTGGGGGGGCAGGAACCACCACCATTCCAAGCCAGTGTAGCCTGGGAATAAAATTATGAGTCGGTTCGCACGACATGAGGGTGGTTAATAAGCCGCAGGCGCTTGCTAAGCACCCCCACGTGTGCTGGTTGCCCCCACTGGGCACGGGTGGTTGTGTTGTCCGAATCCATCGAGGGTTGGTGGCAAAGGGTGATTAACAGACCAGTCAGCAACCCGACAACAGACCGTGGGTTCCGGGTAGTTTGTTCAGTGTCACGAGAGTCACAACAACCTGCGCCCGGTGAGGGCAATTGGGCAAATCGACCGGCGTGTGTGGCTTATGAAGAAGCCGCTGTGGCTTATGAACCAACCCCGTGTGCGAACCCGGTCTTTCGGATTCTCGAAGAGAGTGTTTATCTGTGTACAGAAAACTTCGTCGTGATTCCAACTGCAAAGGGAACATGCCATTGTATAGCATTCTTTACAGTGGTGGGGCTGGGCAGAGCGAGCAAGGATATGGTGGCCAGCAGTGACCAGGAAGAGCTTTCCTTGCTGCTGACACCACTGTCAGTGATTGCCCCCCCCCCGAAAAATTACCAAGTTGCCCCCCCACTCCAATTCACTTTCCAGTGAGCGAGGAAATGGTGGCTCAGCAGCTGCTAAGATCTTTTCTTGCTGTTGATGCAAGTGTGCGTCCTGCATCCCCAGAGAAATCACCGAAGTGCCCCCCCCCTTTGGTGCCAGTGAACGGAGCGGTGAAGTAGGGCACACTTTGCCCCGACTCCTGTGTTCTTATGCCCAGGGATTGCAAAGCGGCTTCTGATGCAGGGGACGATACATTAGGTGCAGGTCCCACGGCACAAAGAGAGAACTTCTCATCGGCCGCTAATAAACCTGCTTCTTTCTCTTTCTCTCTCCCTCTTTCAGGGGGCCGCTGAACTGGTACCGAAACATTCGGGCAAACTGGCGCTGGAATGCCTCTGCGCAGGGCAGGAAGGTACGGGTCGGAGGGGAACGTGGGTGTGCGTGACACCCTTGTCCCCTTCTGAAAGAGGGACTTCCGTCAGTTGCTCCGTCCTCTTGCCTAGTGCAAAGCCCCAAAGGTCACTGCAAACCTCTAGCTAGAGCGGTGTTCTCCAACCTTGGGTCCCCAGATGTTTTTGGCCTACAAAAACACGGCTCCGGCCCAGCTTATCTCAAGGAGCGCCTCCAGCAACATCAAGTAGGCCGCTCAACAAGATCTGCCACGGACGGCCTTCTCCTTATCCCATCAGCCAGAGCAGCCAGGCTGGTGGGGACTAGGAAGAGGGCCTTCTCTGTGGCGGCCCCCACATTATGGAACTCCCTCCCTAGTGACCTTCGCCATGCCCCCTCCGTGATGAGCTTCCGCCGTGCATTAAAAACATGGCTGTTCAGGCGGGAATATGGGGTGGGTTCGGTTTTTAATGAGAATTTTTTATATTGTTTTAATTGTTATATTTTAGTGTGTTTTATTGTATTTTAATTGTACATCGCCCAGGGTGGCCGGGTGACCGGCCAGATGGGCGATTGATAAATATAATAAATAAATAAATACAACTCCTCTGGTGCAATCATTCCTGACCCGGTCACGGCAGCTGGCAACTCGTGCAATACTACACGGCTGATCACTGCTGCTCATGGTCTCAGCTCTCCTTGCCTCTCTAAATCCACAGATCAGAGTTCCTGCTTTGATGGTTACAGCTGGGAAGGACCGAGTTCTCCGTCCGAGCATGAGCAAACATATGGAGGAATCGGTGAGTGGCACATGCTGTTGGCTCGTGTGACTGGCAACTGGCAGTGGCTGGCAGATGCGCAGTCGCGGTAGGGCGGCGGTGCCAGACTGTCCCTCTCAAATGTCCTTCCCATGGCATGGCCTCCAGGTTGGGTTACTGTACAGTCATGCCTTGGATTGAGAGCATAATTCGTTCCGGAAAGGTGCTTGTAATCCAAAACACTCTTATATCAAAACGAAATCCCCCCCCCAAAAAAAATTGTACAGAGATTTTTAATTTAAGCCGTACTACAGTACTTGTATTGCAAGACGACGCTTGTATATCAAGTAAAAAAAAATTAAATAAATATTAAAATTTTTGCTTGTCTTGCAAAACGCTCTCAAACCAAGTTACTTGTAATCCAAGGTATTACTGTAATGCACTTTACACGGGGCTGCTCTTGAAGACAGCTTGGAAACTTGACTGGGTCCAGAATGCAGCTGCCAGTGTGTTATCTGGAAGAGCCATGAAATCGGATCACGGAATGTCATTTTCTGTATCTTCTCTGCCTTGGCTTCCAGTTTGTTTCCAGGCTCAATTCGAGGTGCTGGTTTTGACCTTTGAAGCCCAAAGCAGCCTCAGACTTGGGTGTCTTCATCATGGTCTCCTCCCTTCTAAGCCAGTGTGGCGTAGTGGTGAGAGTGTTGGACCGGGGCTCGGGAGACCCGGGTTCTAGTCCCCACTCAGCCATGAAGCTCACTGGGTCACTTTGGGGCCACTCACTGACTCTCAGCCTAGCCTACCTCACAGGGTTGTTGTGAGGATAAAATGGAGAGGAGGAGGATCATGTAAGCTGCCTTGGGTTCCTTGCAGGAAAAAAGGTGGGATATAAAAATAATAAATAAGCCTGCCCAGGAACCCCGCTCCACAATGGGGGCCCTTTTCTGCCTCCCCTCTCCCTCAGCATTGCAAGGGCTGTGCCCAAAGCAGAGGGGTCTTTTTGATGGTGGCACCCGAGCTGTGAAACAGCCCCCCAAGAGAGGTATGCCTGGCCCCATCACTGCCCACTTTCGGGGATGCTCGGCCAGTTCCTGATCGCCGAGCGACAGCCCTTCCCCTTCTACCACAGCGGGGGGGGGCCCCCTCACGTCGTTTCCGCATCCTGTCTCCCTATTTAACAGTCCGCTAAATTGCACTGCTTCCGACCCCGCCTTCCCCATCGTTTGCACATCCTGGCTCTCGGGCTCCTGATCTCCACACAAAAGCTTCCCCCCCCGTTGAATCACCCGGCGTTTCACCTACACCCTTTAGAATGCTGAAGCGCTCGTCGTCTTCACCAGGAGGGGGACCTGACAAACCATGGCCGCTGCATGAGGAAACACTGGCGGATTTTCTCTCAGGTGTTCCCTTATCCTCAGGGGAGGCTGGCGGCTCCTATATCAGCAGGTCTCCTTATCCATTGCAGCTTTCATTTTGAGCTTTGTAGGAGCTATGTATGGTGCTGATCTCCACCCCCAAAATAGGTTCGCCACCATGGAGAGCTCCTATGAAGCTGAAAATAAAAGCTGCTGTGCATAAGAAGCCCCGCCGTCATCGGAGTCTGCAGCCTCCCCTGCTCCTCCTGTGTCTTTTGCAAGCTTTCTTCTGTAGTTTGGAAACTACCCAGTGGTGTCATGGACCCACCATGCGGGCATGCGGCACCAGCACTTCTGGATCAGCAGGGATGCTGACGTCCTCTTCCTCCCCCCCTCAGACTTCCCTGTTCCCTTTGAGTTTAGCTACAATGCTCAAAGTATCTGCGGGGAAACGAATATTCCCAGCAACCATCTTTTGTCTCCTGCTGTAATGTCCAGTATCTTGGGGGTGGCCTGGTCTCGAACGGTCAGTTTTTTAATTTTATCCATAAAAAATTCATTATAAAAGTAAAAGACAAAGAAAACACTACAAAGACACAACAAAAACTAAACTAAAATGGACTTCCGAGTTTTCCACAACGAAGTATAAGTAACATTATATACTCTACTCTAAAGATACAAAGATATTTCTCTTTTTCCTCTTGTCAAATATTGCTCTCCTTGTTCATCCACCTCACAAGTTCACAAAACATCATTTTAACCATAACCATCAGTATTAATTCTTCTAATTAAACAATACTAAGCATTTCTACTCATATTTAATAAAGTTCCCTGGCTTCTTTCCACTTATTTATCGAAGAGAACAAACTTTTTAACCACATATTTTCCCATTTCACTCATAGCTCTCATACGTTTTGACAATTTTAGGCCTATATTTAGGCCTAAAAATATAGGCCTAAAAATATAGGCCTAAATATAGACCGTGCTTTGAACGGTCAATCAAGACCCATTAGCTTTACCAAAGAGCTGCTCCTGGTGGTGATGGAAACAGCTGGAATTGGTTTGGCGGTATGGATCAACTGTAGCTGCCTAAATTTTTGGCCTCTCCTTGAGGGCGTGCCTACGGGGACTCATGGTGAGCTCCTGCGCTTCAAAATCTTAGCGCTGCACCGCTGACCTTGACCAAGGCTTGCCGGACTGCCCTTTCAACCCGAGCAACTTCTCGGGTTGCTCGGGTTGAACTTCTCGTGAGTTGGCGCTGCGTCGTGAGAGGCACAGCGTGTGTTCAGCCGCCTTGTGTTCAGTCCAAGAGTTCCCGAGGGGGGAAGTACCCCTCACGTAATGGGGCGCCGTTGCCCAGGGTAGCAAAATGTCTTGATCTGGCCCGGACCTTGACCTGTGTATTTCTTTCTAGATTCCACAGCTTAGCCGCGGACATATTGAAGATTGCGGACACTTCACACAAATGGAGAGGTAAATGGTGTTAATCTGGCCTATTTTTCTTAAATTGGTGTTAAAAATTATTATTATTATTATTATTATTATTATTATTATTATTATTATTATTATTTTAAAAAAGAAGCTTCTTGCACCTGCTTTTAAAACAAAAACCCTCTGGCTGCTCTGAGGGGGGACGGCGACAGAGACTGAAAGTTCTAGTAAGCCTGTAATGAAGGACTGCTCATTGATTGCTGAAGGATCTGCACGAGATTCTCTCTTTCTGTGCTGTATCTCACGCAATTCACTCTTGAATTGAGATTGAGGAATTAGAAGATTGAGCAGTTCAATCTTTGTGAATTCCAGTGTGAACTGAGCAGTCTCTGTGCCACCTCAAGGACTAACGTGGGGATCAGAACTTTCATAGATCATAGAGTTGGAAGGAGCCTACAAGGCTATCGAGTCCAACCCCCTGCTCAACGCAGGAAACTAGAGGAGGGGGTCTCCCATCCAAGTAATAACCAGGCCTGACCCTGCTTAGCTTTCCACGCTCAGACAAGCTGAGCCAGCATAAGCCACAGGCTTATAAAGTCCACCGGATTTTATACTTCCCCAATGTTCCAAAACAGTTCTCGGCTCAGAAGAATAGTCAAAATGCACTTAGAAGTGTGTGTTTTGAAGGGGAAATAATTTAGAAATGTATATTTTATTTATTATTTTGGAGAGAATTCATTTCAAAATGCCTAGACTGAGTCTGAAATGCATTACAAAATGTTCATTTATATAGTTCAATGTGAATGTCCATGCTGCATTATTTTATTTTATTTTAGATTGCAAATTAATGTGGATATTTGGATGAATACCTGCAAAGGTGATCTGGATGGGGGAACCCCACAAGGGCCAGTTTGGGAACTGGCACCTCTGGTGTAGGACCTTTGTGCAAATGCAAAAGGGAATGGGTGATTAAGGCCTTCTTAAAGCCTTTTTAGATGAGAAAGTGGGGGGGTGCTGTGATGATTCTCAGGGAAGCTTGGGTTCCCACCCCCTCTCCTGATGTGGTTAAGCTTGTTGTGAACTGCCCAGAGAGCTTCGTCTGTGGGGCAGTATAGAAATGAAATAAATTATTATTATTATTATTATTATTATTATTATTATTATTATTATTATTATTATTATTATTTAACCTTTCCTTCATGGAGAGATGTATCCGGGGAGGGCAATTTTGAGCAGTTGGCAGGAAGGGAAAGAGTTACGCATCCCCTCTCCCTCCCCGCTGCCTCTCCACTCCCAGTTTCGTCCTCCTGCAGCCACTTTTCAACCATCAGAAAACAGCTCGCTGTGCAATCGGTACAGTGGCGGTATGGATCGGGCCCTTAGCAAGCACCTGCAAGAGGGTCCTCTCAGATAGCCCCAAGAAATGCTATTCAGAAATAGTCGACTGTGCAGCCGTTGAGAAATCAACTACCGTATCTGGATAAACATGCACAGGTCACTTTCTCTGTCCCAGAATACTCAAGCAGTGAACAACAACAGAGATACAAATAAAAGCACAACCGTCGAAAAAAGGAACAAGAAATGTGTAGTGGTGGGGGGATGGTTGGGGAATATTTATTTATTTATTTATTTATTATTAATATTTATTTATCGCCCATCTGGCCGGCAACCGGCCACCCTGGGCGATGTACACAGAATAAAATACATAAATGCAATAAAATACATTTAAACAGTATAAAAATTTTAAAATCTTAACCCACCCCATATTCCCGCCTGAACAACCAGGTTTTTAATGAGCGACGGAAGCTCAGCAGAGAGGGGGCATGGCGGAGGTCACTCGGGAGAGAGTTCCACAGTACGGGGGCCGCCACAGAAAAGGCCCTCTTCCTCGTCCCCACCAGTCTAGCTGCTCTGGCTGAAGGGACAAGGAGAAGGCCATCCGTGGCAGATCTTGTTGAGCGGCCCACTTGGTGTTGCTGGAGACGCTCCTTGAGATAGACTGGACCAGAGCCGTATAGGGTTTTAAAGGTCAAAGCCAACACCTTGAATTCGGCTCGGCAAGCAACTGGTATTCTGCATGTCCTGCTTGGTGTTCAGTTGTGACTCCTCAGGGACGTGGCCGAGTCCTCCTTTCAAAACTGACAACTATTTTTGTGGAACATGGGCGCCCAAAGATCCCTTACCCTGGAGTCAGATCCTTGGTCTGTCCAGCCTCGTACTTGAGCTCTCCAAGGTCTTGGGTAGAGGTGGGCTGTGCATAGGAGCATGGATGGAGATCCGTAGTTGGCCATGCCGGAGGTCCCTAAGCTTTTCCGTGTGTGTGTGTGTGTGTGTGTAAGAGGTGCTTTCTTTCCTCCGTAAAACCGCCCGCCTCCGCCCGCTTCCTGCCCTATTGTCCATCTGTGTTTCGTAAACAGCCATCTCCATCCTAATGTCACAGCAGCTGTAAAAAAATCGACGCCTCTGCCTTGAAAGAGGCCATTAAATCAGCCGTGGCTGGAATTACATTTTGCCGGCGCACCCCCATGCAAGGGATGATAAATTCTAGCAGGGAACAAATAAATCGAGGCGGGAGAGCGGGAGCCGCTTGACTCCAAGAGAGAATCAGACATGTCCGTTCTTCCCCCCGCCCCGTTTTACAAGGTTCTATAAAGCCTCGCAACTAAATGACAAGACAATAACGTTCTCCGGAATTTATGGGGTACGAATGGGGCGAAGAGAACGGTAAAGGGCGGCAGACCCATTCCGGTCCGTAGGCCGGGAGAACGCCTGGGCAGGAATGCCAGGATGCACCTTCGGAGGAGAGAGTCCGGAGAAACGGGTCATTGTCCGCAAGCTCTGTGTGCGAGGGGAAGGGAGACGCGGCCTCCCCAAGGTTCTTCTCGGCTACTCTTCACAAGCCTGGGCTTATTCTGTGTGTGGCTGCAGCCGGGGAGCATTTTGCAGCTGAATCTAGGCTGGGTCTGCCCGTCGGCATTTACTTCAACCTCGCCAGGCCCTGCTTTTGTGCAGTTAAGCGGTGGTGTGGGGGTGGGTGCAGCAGAGGCCGAAGGGGATCCTGGAGCAGGTGCTCAGCACTGAGGTTTCCTGCTTGCTCAGACCAGTGGACAAGCACAACTGGAAGCTTTGCAAGACAGATCCGAGGCATATCACATGACATTGGCCCGGTTCACATGATCATAGAATCATAGAATCATAGAAAAGTAGAGTTGGAAGGGGCCTACAAGGCCATCGAGTCCAACCCCCTGCTCAATGCAGGAATCCAGGTCAAAGCATCCCTGACAGATGGCCGTCCAGCTGCACCTTGAATGCCTCCAGAGTGGGAGAGCCCACCACCTCCCTAGGTAGTTGATTCCATTGTCTTATTGCTCTGACAGTCAGGAAATTTTTCCTGGTGTTTAGGTGGAATCTAGGTTCCTGTAACTTGAGCCCATTATTCCGTGTCCTGCAAACTGGGATGATCGAGAAGAGATCTTTGCCCTCCTCTGTGTGACATCCCTTCAGATACTGGAAGAGTGCGATCCTATCTCCCCTCAGTCTCCTCTTCTGAAGGCTAAACATGCCCAGTTCTTTCAGTCTCTCCTCATAGGGCCTTGTTTCCAGTCCCTTTATCATCCTTGTTGCCCTCCTCTGAACCCTCTCCAGTTTGTCTATGTCCTTCTTAAAGTGAGGTGCCCAGAACTGGACGCAGTACTCAAGATGAGGCCTAACCAGTGCCGAGTAAAGGGGAATTATCACTTCCCGCGATTTGGAAGCTATACTTCTATTAATACAGCCCAAAATTGCATTTGCCTTCTTTGCAGCCACATCGCATTGCTGGCTCATATCTTGTTAACCGCAGCAATGAGCCACCCTGTCCGGCTTTGCACGACATGGCAAGCTGCACCAGCGAGGGCAATTATGCAAATCCACACATATACCCGTTCCCCGGCATGTGACCGGCACGCGCAGCGGGGGAAACAAGTTGCCATGGCTTATTTCTGCAGCCGTGATTGTGCAAGCCAGGCCATGGAGTACTGGCTGAATCCCTACCTGAGGCATCTTTCACGTCACGGGTTCAACACCGCTAGGAATGCAGGAGCATCCCATTGCTTGTCCTTGCAAGGGGTTGAGAGCCTTTAACTCAGGGGTTGGCAACTTGTGGCCCTCCACATGTGGTTCAGGGCTGTGTCTACAGCTTTGGGAGGGGGGCTCTGAAAAATCCCATGGTGCCTGGGACGCTCTCCAGCAACCATATAGGATCGATCGCTCTCTTAGAAATGTTGCTTAATATCTAATTATTTATATAGCAATTTAGCATGTTAAAGGGCTTCATTTGCATTCTCAGTGATCTTTAGGACAATCATAGAATCATAGAAAAGTAGAGTTGGAAGGGGCCTACAAGGGCATCGAGTCCAACCCCCTGCTCAATGCAGGAATCTAGGTCAAAGCATCTCTGACAGATGTCTGTCCAGCTGCACCTTGAATGCCTCCAGACTGGGAGAGCCCACCACCTCCCTAGGTAGTTGGTTGCATTGTCTTATTGCTCTGACAGTCAGGAAATATTTCCAGATGTTTAGGTGGAATCTAGGTTCCTGTAACTTGAGCCCATTATTCCGTGTCCTGCAAACTGGGATGATAGAGAAGAGATCCCGGCCCTCCTCTGTGTGACATCCGTTCAAATACTGGAAGAGTGAGATCATATCTCCCCTCAGTCTCCTCTTCTGAAGGCTAAACATGCCCAGTTCTTTCAGTCTCTCCTCATAGGGCCTTGTTTCCAGTCCCTTTATCATCCTTGTTGCCCTCCTCTGAACCCTCTCCAGTTTGTCTATGTCCTTCTTAAAGTGAGGTGCCCAGAACTGGACGCAGTACTCCTGTGAGGTAGGCCAGTTGTATCCCCGTAATACAGGTGGAGGGGCTGAGGCAGAGAGATTGTGGCTTGCCTAAGGCTACCTCATGCAGGGGTCTCCCAACTTTTTTGGGTCAGTGGGCACAGTTTGAGGATGTGTCATGGGTACACTCACAAAATACCTGTCGGGGAGGCAGGGGCTTCCATAAAATGGCTGCCATGTGAGCGTGGCCAGTCACAAAGCACTCATTTCCCAGAAGGAAAACTGGTGAGACTAAAACAAACCAAAAAAAAGGGGGGTCACTTGCCCAAGAATGTATAAGTCCAAGACAGAGGTGGAGTCTGAGCTCCAAAACACAAGACTGCTCTTTTCAACCCAAATAAAGATGGAGCTGGAGGGAAGGCCCTTCGCTTTGCGGCATGGCAGCCTCCCCGTTACAAAAAAAAATGTTTTAAAATTAAAAACAAATCTTAAGAAATAAAATAAAAATTGGGAGGGGCAAGGAGCCCAGTGGATGCCAAGAGAGGTGCTGGGGTTGCCACGGGCACCATGTTGGAAATCCCACAGCTGGGGGCTGAGGTGAGATTCAGAGCAGGGGCCTGATATTTCCATTCTCAGTCGCAACAATAGCCCAGCTCTTGTCTGTTTTGGGTATCCTGTTCATATTCTCTCCGTACCGGGTATATTTATTTATTTATTATTATATTTATCAATCGCCCATCTGGCCGGTCACCCGGCCACCCTGGGCGATGTACAATTAAAATACAACAAAACAACACAATAAAATATAATAATTAAAACAATATAAAAAATTCTCATTAAAAACCTAACCCACCCCATATTCCCGCCTGAACAGCCATGTTTTTAATGCACGGCGGAAGCTCATCATGGAGGGGGCATGGCGAAGGTCACTAGGGAGGGAGTTCCATAATGTGGGGGCCGCCACAGAGAAGGCCCTCTTCCTAGTCCCCACCAGCCTGGCTGCTCTGGCTGATGGGATAAGGAGAAGGCCGTCCCATCAGAAGGTATAGTTCAAAATGCACAAAACGAGCATGAAAATCTGCACTGTTTTTAAGGGATTTGCATCCTGTGCCTTAGCATAAGTTTGGCGGTCTCTGGGCACCGTATTCGGGTCTTTTGTTTCGTGCCACGACATACCTGCCTTGCCAACAGTGTGCTTTTCCCCTCCAGGCCTGCAGCTCTGAACAAAATCCTGATCGAATGGCTGGAGGAAGTCCACAAGAACGCTTCGCTGCAGACAGTTGCCAAGCTCTGAGCGGAACTTCACCACCACCCCCGTCCTGGCTGAATTGCCGCCTGCCGTTCTTGGGGAGAGGTGGAGACGGGCTAGGGGAAAGCTCATAGTGAATTTGTTTTGGAGCGCTCTCTCTTTCTCTGTCTCTGTCTCTCTCTCTCAATGCTTTGAGAAATGAAATGTGTTTTCATGTTGATGATATGCAAAAATCTGATGTGTTGGAAGGGATGCATTGTTAGCAGTAGAAAATGGACTAAATTTCATGTTTAAGAGCCAGAATCAGGATTCTGGAAACGCACACACAAAATGAGGTTTTGCTATCTCTTGGCCCTCAGATCCTTTTGACTCTGCTGAAGAAACTCAATATGAGAGAGAAGAAAATATATTTTAAGAAAACAGACCGAGGAAATTCACAATTTCCTGGTTGACACGTCACATTCCTTATCCAACGCACCGCGGTTTGTTGAATTGGCATTGGGCTTGAGCACTCCTTCCTCTCGTGCGGCCAGCTTCAGAGGAGACTTCTTCCTGGTTTGTTAAGGCCGCCGTTTTCCTGTGCTCTTGGAACCATCATGGTTTGCAGTCCTGGACTGTAGGATGTGCCTAAACCACAGTTTCCTGGTTCTGGTGTCATGGTGGTTTAGTATAGCCAGGAAAGTCTCCTCTGAAGCTGAGGGGGAGAGAGGACTCGAGCTCCTTACTTGTTCCAGATCCAGCAAATCGTTCTTCTGTCCGAACTGGGCCTTGGTTTTTCATCCTTGGGGTTCGATTTAGCTCTGTTGCAATGAGCCTTCTGCCACCACCCCCAAAAGTGGCTTGCGGTTTTAAAATTATCGTCGTTGCATCTGCTGCCTTCCTACACTAAATATTAACTGCTGGGGTTTGGTTCTTTAATCAGCCAATCAAACTCAAGGGGCAGACCCAAACTCTTAGAGAACATGGAGGGAGACAGAAAGGAGCCGGCCCTTCTGATCTTCCTGTACGATGCGGAAGGATAAGAAGCATGGACCACAGGGATCTGGATCGATGGAATTCACCCTTGTCATTGGTTCGTCCAGCCCGGTATTTTTTCTTCTTCCTGGCAGAGATTGTCCAAGGCCAGAGGCGTTTCTCAGCCTGGATACCAGAAACCCTTTAACCTGGCCTGTGTCCACACTTTGATTTTATAGGAGCGCAAGCAGTGCTCGCGAGGGGCCAAATTCAGCTTCCTGACCATCTTGGCTTCAAATTTTGTATTTTTTTAAAAAGCCACCAAGTCTCCAGTCCTTATGGTGTTGAAGATATGCTTGCAAGTGTGGGTGGTCCATGCTTGCTGAAATCTCAGAAGCCAGGGAGGTAGTTGAATAAGATTTTCAGTGGAGGGGGGGGCGCTTCTGGGGCCTGTGTCTTTGCTCCTCCCCACAACTAGCAAAATAGGAACAAATCAGTCAGAATAAGAGACATGGGGCAAATTCTTGGTCCAGAACTTAGATTCTGAATTTGGGACCTTCCTTTTTGCCCACAAAGTATGTGCCTTGCTACTGAACAAAGTAGTCCAGCAGCTGCTCCAGAGTGCCTGCGGAATCGAATTGATTCTCAATTTGAACGGTATCATTTTGGGTCTTTGATTATGATTGTGCTGCTGCCCCTTTTTATTGCTGTGAGAACTACTTGTAGAAAATCAGTAACTGGAATAAACGTTTATGATCAGCATTCTTCCACCATCGGGTAGGTTTTTGCCAGGAGGAAGGGAAAAGCAGGTATCACAAAAGGGAACGCTTCCCTTTGCTTAGTGGGTGGTCCGTGCAGAGGTCCCTTCCCTGTTAATTTCACTGTTGAACTGAGCGCAGAGTAAGCCAGCGTGGCGTAGTGCTTTCAAGTGTTGGACTGGGACTCGGGAGATTCGAGTTCTAGTCCCCACTCTCGGCCATGACTTTGGGTCACTCTCAGCCCAACTTACTTCACACAGGGATCATAGAATCATAGAAAAGTAGAGTTGGAAGGGGCCTACAAGGCCATCGAGTCCAACCCCCTGCTCAGTGCAGGAATCTAGGTCAAAGCATCTCTGACAGATGTCTGTCCAGCTGCACCTTGAATGCCTCCAGAGTGGGAGAGTCCACCACCTCCCTAGGTAGTTGATTCCATTGTCTTATTGCTCTGACAGTCAGGAAATTTTTCCTGATGTTTAGGTGGAATCTAGGTTCCTGTAACTTGAGCCCATTATTCCGTGTCCTGCAAACTGGGATGATCGAGAAGAGATCTTTGCCCTCCTCTGTGTGACATCCCTTCAAATACTGGAAGAGTGCGATCATATCTCCCCTCAGTCTCCTCTTCTGAAGGCTAAACATGCCCAGTTCTTTCAGTCTCTCCTCATAGGGCCTTGTTTCCAGTCCCTTTATCATCCTTGTTGCCCTCCTCTGAACCCTCTCCAGTTTGTCTATGTCCTTGTTAAAGTGAGGTGCCCAGAACTGGACGCAGTACTCAAGATGAGGCCTAACCAGTGCCGAGTAAAGGGGAATTATCACTTCCCGCGATTTGGAAGCTATACTTCTATTAATACAGCCCAAAATTGCATTTGCCTTCTTTGCAGCCACATCGCATTGCTGGCTCATATTCAGTTTGTGATCTACCACAGTTCCAAGATCCTTCTCACTTGTAGTATTGTTGAGCCAAGTGTCCCCCATTCTGTAACTCTGCATTTGGTTTCCTCTCCCTGGGTGCAGCACTTGGCATTTATCCCTATTAAATTTCATTCTGTTGTTTTCGGCCCAGCGCTCCAGCCTATCGAGGTCACTTTGAATTTTGTTTCTGTCTTCCAGAGTATTAGCTGTTCCACCCAATTTTGTGTTATCTGCAAATTTGATAAGCATTCCCTGTACCTCCTGATCCAAGTCATTAATAAAAATGTTGAAGAGCACTGGGCCCAGGACCGAGCCCTGTGGTACCCCGCTCGTTACCTCTCCCCAGTTTGAGAAGGAACCATTGTTGTGAGGATAAAATGGAGAGGAGGATTATGTAAGCTGCAGGAAAAGAGGCGGGATATAATAAGTAAGCCTCCCCTAACCTGCGCGCTTCCAGTAGTTTTGGACTACAACTCCCAGCATTCCTGGCCATTGGCCATGTTGACTGGGGCTGATTGGAGTTGAGGTCCAAAACATCTGGAGGGCACCACGCCACGCTGGCTGAGGCTGGGGAAGGCTGAGCTGCAGCATATATAACCTCTTGGGCCGAAGGCTCTCCGGTGTGCCGCTTCTTCTGTCGCGGAGGCCACAGCCGGGATGTGCCGTGTGGAATGGTCCATGTGCCGCTGAAGAGAGCTGGTGAGCATCCCTTGCCTTGAGCTGTGCAGCACCTGCCCTGCCGTTCCTCTCTCCATCAGTGCCTACTCTGTGCAACGCTTAAGCCATAAAAATGGGCCACGGGGTGGGCGGGTGGTGAGGGTGGGCGCTACCGGCACCTGATCGGGCCTGCCCCGGGTCACACGCCGTCGTGCCCACGAAGGTTCCCAGCAGCAGCTTCCTAACATGGGAAGTGCAAGGTTAATCTGCGCCAAGGATCAATAGGGCAAGTCAAAACATGAAATAAGATAAATCCAGCCGCCGGAGTCAACACTCCTCTGAGCCTTCCAATTAGCGCTCTGGCGCTCCTCTGCATTTTACAAGCTGGCCGGCCGGCCTGCCTTCACACGTTTTGTTTTCGGGATCTGTGCATCAAACTGTTTGGACACTGGGCTTTTCTGCATGAAGCTTTTAACCCTCCACTTCACTGAGGCTTCTTTTTCCAGATTCTTTGTGGGATTGAGATCTGTTCCTCAACCATGGCCCTGCCAGTTTTTTGACAATCCAAGCAGCATGTTCCCACCCATGTTTGCCTCTAAAGCAGTGTTCTCCAACCTTGGGTCCCCAGATGTTTTTGGCCTACAATTCCCCGCATGCCCCAGCCAGCTATGCTGGCTGGGGCATGCTGGGAGTTGTAGGCCAAAAACATCTGGGGACCCAAGGTTGGAGAACACTGCTCTAAAGCCATCTCACCTTCCTGGCACTACAGCAGCCTCGGCACCGTCCAGAGGTGTCGGACTGCAACTCCCCTCGCCAACCCCTGCTCGGGGCCTAGTTCCCCTCTGCTCGGAGGTCACCTGGACCTGCACCTAGACAGAAGGCTCTCTCGACCAAACTAGAAAAGGCACAGACAAAGGAAAGTGTCTCCAACCCCCTTGCTTTTTAAATTTTAATCCAGGCATGAAGGAGGACTGGTTCTGAG
Source organism: Shinisaurus crocodilurus (assembly GCA_021292165.1). Taxonomy (NCBI): domain Eukaryota; kingdom Metazoa; phylum Chordata; class Lepidosauria; order Squamata; family Shinisauridae; genus Shinisaurus; species Shinisaurus crocodilurus. Next base: position 6,796,140 of record CM037879.1, read on the forward strand.
CTTGATTGGAACAGCAGCTGGCAAGAAGAGTAGCAAAACCTGTTCCCCAGGAGTGGAAGGTCCACTGAAAATTCCTCTCTGCCCTCCGCTTCTCTTGCTGGGGAGAGGCAGGTGAGCCCAGAACACTTTTTCCTGCAGTTGGAAAAGCTGCCAGGGGTGGAGAGGTTTTAATGTTAGGAAGTGCCCTAGCCTATTCCAGTCAGAAGAGCCCCACTCGCAGTAGGGTGCAGCTCTGTAGCTTATTTGAGCAACTTGTATTTGTGCCGAAAACAACAGAATGAAATTTAATAGGGATAAATGCCAAGTGCTGCACCTAGGGAGAGGAAACCAAATGCAGAGTTACAGAATGGGGAACACTTGGCTCAACAATACCACAAGTGAGAAGGATCTTGGAATTGTGGTAGATCACAAACTGAATATGAGCCAGCAATGCGACGTGGCTGCAAAGAAGGCAAATGCAATTTTGGGCTGCATTAATAGAAGTATAGCTCCCAAATCGCGTGAAGTGATAATTCCCCTTTACTCAGCACTGGTTAGGCCTCATCTTGAGTACTGCGTCCAGTTCTGGGCACCTCACTTTAAGAAGGACATAGACAAACTGGAGAGGGTTCAGAGGAGGGCAACAAGGATGATAAAGGGACTGGAAACAAGGCCCTATGAGGAGAGACTGAAAGAACTGGGCATGTTTAGCCTTCAGAAGAGGAGACTGAGGGGAGATATGATCGCACTCTTCCAGTACTTGAAGGGATGTCACACAGAGGAGGGCCAGGATCTCTTCTTGATCATCCCAGTTTGCAGGACATGGAATAATGGGCTCAAGTTACAGGAACCCAGATTCCACCTGAACGTCAGGAAAAATTTCCTGACTGTTAGAGCAATAAGACAATGGAATCAACTAGCTAGGGAGGTGGTGGGCTCTCCCAATCTGGAGGCATTCAAGGTGCAGCTGGACAGCCATCTGTCGGGGATGCTTTGACCTGGATTCCTGCATTGAGCAGGGGGTTGGACTCGATGGCCTAGTTGTAGGCCCCTTCCAACTCTACTTTTCTATGATTCTATCTATGATTCCCCTCGGAGCTCACCAGGATCCAGCCGACCCTGTGTCTGAGCTGGTTCCTCTGCTACCTCTTCGCTTCCCCAGCCAGCCCCCCCTGATGGCTGCCACCACCACCCACATGTGCCGCCCCAGGGCATTTCACAAGGCCTCAGAGACTCATGCCCAGCAGATTGGGGTGTGTGGATGCGTGGGTGTGTCGGTCAACTGCCCCACAGAGGACTGTCCTATTCAGTACGCTGTCAGGTTTTGCTGCGTGTTTCCCCCGTGCCTCTCAGGAGTTTTGTGCTGCAAAACAGACGAAGGCAGGAGCAGGATCCACGGTCTGCGATAAACCACATGGCTGCACGGGGGGGGGGGGGGGGAGAGAAGCCCTCTCCTTTTAAATTGCAATTCAATTTCTAATGAAAAAGGAATTGAATTAATTCCGAGAGAGTAATGGCCCAGGAGCTAAACCCCACACCAGCCCACACAAGCTATAAAGCAGGGGCTGTCAGGTTTATGCAGACTAAATCACGCCTGACAGAGCTGGTATCCTTTTCTTTTTATAGGATTACACACAAAAGTGGAGCGTCGCACGCGCACCGTGCAATTTATCCGGGGGGTGTGCGTTATGAAAGCGCCCGCCGGTACAGCAGCTTGCGAAATCCATCTTGGGGGAATTAATTCGGCTCGGCTCGAACAGGAACGCAGCCTGCGGCGGGTAAATCCACGGGCCTTCTCTCTGCCGGCGAAGCGGGGTTCTGTAAACGCGGCTTTAAGCAAACACCAGTGACCTGGGAAAGACGTGACTGGAGCCTGTTGAGAAAATATCTACAGGGCACTGCTCGAATTCAGGTGTGGCATAGTGTGGCATAGTGGTGAGAGTGTTGGACTGAGACTCCGGAGATCGGAGTTCTAGTCCCCGCTTGGCCATGAAACTCACTGGGTGACTTTGGGCCAGTCACTGACTCTCAGCCTAACCTACCTCACAGGGTTGTTGTGAGGATAAAATGGAGAGGAGGAGGATTATGTAAACTGCCTTGGGTTCCTTGCAGGAAAAACGGCAGGGTATAAATATAATAAATGAAATGAATGAAATGTTCCCCTTCCATTCTGGGCAAGGAGTATTCTTTATCTTGTCCAAAGTGCCGAAAAAAGAACAAAAGGGTGTGTGTGCATTTTCTCCATTTTCTTATCTTGGCTCGCCGGTACCTGCAGCTTGCTTGTGAGTGGCGCCATGGCTCCCCTGGAGTTGGCATGTGAGCTTCCTTAAGCTGTGCCTTGCTACGGTGCCTTGCTACAGAGACAGAAAGATCTCAGAACATCTGCCTTGCATGCAGTAGAGGGGTCCAGCCCCACGCTGTGCCTTGCAGGAGGGAAGAAAGATCCCTACCCTACCTTCATAGTGTGGGGCCTTTTCTATCTAGCAAGGCCTCCGACTAAAAACTGAGATGCAACGGTGGGGCAGAGAGGTAAACCAATGTCCATTCCGGGCCAATTTATAGATTTCATAGATCATAGAGTTGGAAGGAGCCAACAAGGCTATCGAGTCCAACCCCCTGCTCAATGCAGGAAACTAGAGGAGGGGTCTCCCATCCAAGTAACAACCAGGCCTGACCCGGCTTAGCTTTCCACACTCAGACAAGCTGAACCTGGAGCCTACCAGATGTGTTGAGCCACAACTCCCATCACACCAGCCAGCACGGCCAATCCCAGCATGCACGTCTTTACTTGGCCTTCACTCCTCCGGGGGGGGGGGGAAGTGTAGCTCTCTCCTTGGGGCTTCTGCCGCTCTAGTGGCACAACGTGTCTGACCTTCCCTGCTGGGGATCCTGCAAGGATGCGCGCTGCATTTCTGCGCACAGCATTGTTAGGGATACGCTGCATCCCCGAGACTCCACGTGGAGGGGGAAACCCGCATGTGCGGAGCAGATCGGAAATGGCAAGTGGGGGCGTTCCTGCACATCGCTGCCTCCCACAACGCCTCCGTGCCCGAGGGTGAGGCTTGAGGGAGGGGAGCGGCAGGGCCCACAGAGAGAGCCCGCGCTTCCGCAGGCCAGATGGGCAACTTACCGTGGGCCGGAAGTTGCCCACCCATGCCCTGGAGGCTGTAGCAGTTTACAAGTGCTCAGTCCATACTCTCCCTGAGCTTGTCGTAATGATGGGGATTTTTACAAGTGCCTAATAATGAAGATCCCGCAATATCCTTAGCCCCGGCCCAGAGAAGTACGGGGCAAGATCCGCCTGTACAGTCGGAGCGTTTGCATTTTCTCCACAACGGCAGCCGCCTCCGTAATCCACCTGAGCCGGCTTCTGAAATCCCTGGGTCTGAGGGCAGACAGAAGGAATTCACAGCATACGGAGGGAGGGGTGTGTGCAAGAAAGCCCCCCCCCCCGTTGCACACGTGCAAATCCATGCATCGACAGAGAGGGGATCATTCACTGGGGCATAAGGACTAAGAGCATCTCCATTCTCATCCTAATTAATAACTGGCCGATCCTCTCCCGAGGCCCTTTGTCGCTTTTGACGTAACACAGTTACCCCTGTGGAAGTTGGCATTTCATGGCTGTGTGTGTGCATGCATACGCATAAGAGCACATGTGCGTTTATGGAGGGATCTTCACAATACTCATCAGTCATCACCTCCCCCTTCTCTGCTCTTGCCTCCCCCACCCTCGGCGTCTCCCTCCATGAATCCATTTCCTTCCTTCCCCTTCTGGACTTAGAGAGAGGGCTTTGAGCTCATTTTCCCCTCTGTAAATCTGATGTACGGCCATTGACTTTGAGGCTATAATTTCAAATTTTATATCGGTCCACGTGAGGGTGGGCGGGGGATGTGATTGGAACAGAAGGAAAGGGTCCTCCACGAAATGTGCCTTTTACACAGTGGTCTGGGTTATTTTTTTAAAAAAAAAAGCTCTTTCACAAGATGCATCTTGAAAGGCCTCTTCTCCCATAATCTTCCCTCCTTCATCACAGAGTTTAAGAGAGCCAAGGAATAATAAATCTGAATGGAATTCCTGGAAAAATTAAGTGATTCAACGAGCCCAAGAATTTGGTGTGAAGTCAGGCTGTAGCGAAGATTTGGACTGGATTTGGCCCTCAGGACAGAAAAATCCCTGTATAGTTGGGTTAAGAGAAACACTCAAGTTAACACATAGAACCAGCATGGCTTTGCTTCCTCCTCATTGGCTGGGTTCACACAACACGATAACCCGCACTGAGGAGTTGAGTATGGATTGAGTGTGGGCTGTCGGCAAACTGTGGGTTGTTGTTGAACCGTGGGTTATCGTGTTGTCTGAACCCAGCCGTGATAACAAGCCATGGTTTGTTAACCATGAACAACCCATGAAGAGAAATCATGGTTTGTTGTTGGGTTGTGATCTGTGGGTTGTTTGTGGTTAACAAACCATGTTTTTTTTTTAAATCATGGCTGGATTCAGACAACATGACAACCCATGTTTCAACGACAACCCACAGTTCAATGACAACCCACACTCAACCCATACTCAACCCTTGAGGTTGAGTGTGGGTTATCGTGTTGTGTGAACTCAGTCATTGTCTATGGGGTGCTTGTTAAATTCTGGCACCCTGGACAAGAGTTTTGCACTCACATTTGTACACTTTTCCCTTCCAGAAGCAGATTGGGCTAGCAAAGCAGGGGCAAAGCATTCTGCTTTGCCAGTCCAATTACGGTAGCTCTTTCATCCTCTGGCCACTTAGTTGCCAGCCCACGTGGCTTCCATACTTACTGTGGAGAAAGTACACGAAACAGAGAGGGGAGCATGTCATGGGGAGAATCCAGTAGCCTGGATTCAGGGGCCTGGTGGGCTGGATTGAGAGGACTGGCTGATGGGATACAGGTTCTTCTTCACCCCTGGCCTAAAGTGTGGGCCAGCCCTGGCCATTACACATTTAGCAGTGTAGCTGCTGTCGTTCTATATTGCTGAGTTACTTTTGGCCTTGCTTTCTCACTCTGCTTCAGTCTCCCTCCATTTCTGTTCTGTCTGGCCTCGTCTCGGTTCCTGTGTTGTTGTTTTTTTGGAGGAGGCATCCTGTGCTGAACTAAAGTGAGGGCTCTGATTCATGCAGGCTTTCAGCCTCCACACAAACAGGGGGTCCCTGTTTCAGCACTCTTTCTGGACGTGTGCGGACAGGGGCATAATATATACAGTAATACCTTGGATTGCAAGTGACTTGGTTTGAGAGCGTTTTGCAAGACAAGCAAATTTTTAAATATTTATTTTAAAAAAATTTGACTTGATATACAAGCGACGTCTTGCAATACAAGTACTGTAGTACGGCTTAAATTAAAAATCTCTGTACAATTTTTTTTGGGGGGGGGATTTCGTTTTGATATTAAGAGTGTTTTGGATTACAAGTACGTTTCCGGAACGAATTACGCTCTCAATCCCAAGGCATGACTGTATATATGTTTACTTCCTTTAAAGTGGCACGTGCTTTGCCAAGAGAGGAGGAGATGCCAATCCTTCTGTGGATCGAATCCTTTAAAGCAGCCTTGGAAATAAGCCCACAAAAGTACTGAAGTGGGAAAAAGCTGGGAAGAAAACTGAGGCCGAAAAAGATCCCCCCCCCCTCCTGGGAACAGACCGCTTGAAGATAGACCCCCCTTCTGAGAACAGACTGCTTACATGGCAATAAATTACTGTCGCGCCGTATTTTAGGGAAGTAGATAAGACTTGCCCACGCGGCAGAATGTAAAAATAACACAGGAAGCTTGCAGGCAGATTACGTATAATGCTTTAATATAAGGAACTGATTGTTTCTGTATAGGCTGTTCAGTATGGCGATGTAATCCCCTGAACCGGTTGCTAGCAAATAAAGCTGTTTTCCAAGCCTGAGGTGGTACGAGTCCCTCTATTCTCTGGAGAAGGGTGATTTTTCTGCAACAGTACTAGCCTGCAAACATTTCTGCTGACCTGCTGGGAGAATCCATCCATCCTCCGGCAGCATTTCTACACTGGGTGCAGACGAGGGGAGCCCGCTTGGTTTTCATGTTGGGCACAGGGGAGTGACCGAGTATCCCATCCCTCCTCTGTCAGCCTGCTGCTCACTCGCCTCCATGCAATTCCCGGTCGCCTAAGGCGAATGCTTAAATACAAGGCTGCTTTAAAGTGGCCGCTGCCATTTTAAAAGGGGTGATGTGTTGCGTGATGCACAACATGTTTCCTCCCCCTCTTTTGGTAAAGTGCTTGCCAGGAATTGTGTGTGTGTGTGTATGTGGGGTCATACTATGTACTGTTTGGTACGAAAAGCTTTTTTATTTCCTTTTACAGGGCGTTGCTTTATCTTTCGGCAAGAACCTTTGCCATTGCCAAAGCAGGGACCTTTCATGTCAAAATCCTAAACCCACAAAACTTCAGGGCAGCGCTAACCGAAGTATCGCACACGCTGTACATGTTTGAATAAGCAACAGCCGTTAGTTAAACCCAATGTAACTGGCTGAAAAGCCACTAAGGGTGCAATCCTATGCAAGTTCAGACAGGAAAAAAGGCCTACAACTCCCAGCATGCCCCAGCCAGCATGCCTGGCTGGGGCATGCTGGGAGTTGTAGGCCTTTTTTCCTGTCTGAACAGGCATAGGATTGCACCCTAAATGGTGAATGCATGTAAGAGGTTAGGGGGCTCACTTTTGCTTTCTTTGCCTGCTTTAGTTGTAACAAGAAGAAGACGCCTGGTGATGTTGAGTAAAGGCCCTGTTTACAACTGTTGTGACATGTATCACATTCACCAGCTGTGGCACATTGTTTACACATGGAAGGAACAGAATGGCTGGTAAACAAGTTTGTTATGTCTTTCTATGAATCTCGTGCTTTCGCAGGGGTTACTAGAGTGTATGGGAAACAGTATGAGCCTGTCACATGGTTTGTATGTTCTGGTGACGTACTGACTTGTTGTTTTTCTGTCTGAAGCCATTTTAGAGAGATGCTGAACTTCTCTCTTTCTCTCTTCTGACTTCTGACTAGTGCTTGCTGGACTAATGCAATCATGTAACGTCTTTGCTGAGTGGAGTAAACCTCAACTTGCTCCACTGGATTAAATGCTTGCTATGCATTGTACTCTGCACATGGACTGTAACTAGGAAATGTATACTCTGTAGCATATACTTTGCTATTCAAATAAACAGGTAGCTAAATAGACCTGTGGAGTTTACAGAGTTATTTCCTTGCTACTTGAAGTAATCTGCAAACGGAGGAAGCCGGGCTGATGTCAGATTACAGGGAGCTGGCTGACAACCGAAACGCTGGAAAGCTGCGCAGGGAGAGGGGGAGAAGGATCTGAACTTCTGTGTGTGGATTTATGGGCGTCTGCACACAGGAATAGGATTTTAAATCTTCCATCTCACAGACGCGAGGCACTCTGCTCTTCCTCAAGCCCCCACAAAAACTTGCAGTTGTCTTCTCTCTTGAGTGCAGCCAGACAAAAGTTACTCTGTAACAGTACTATCCTATTCCAGACTGAAGGCAGGGAAATCTCATGGTCGAATGTTCCTCTCTCGTCAAAGCCTCCCTGCAACTGGAAAACTAGCATGGTGAGGGGTGGGGATTCCAGTGCCCAGCCTTCTTCCTGAACTGCTAGGTTTCCATGAGCCAGTTTGTTTTTGTTTGTTTGCACGAGGGAGAATGTAAAGTAGTATAGTCCTCCTCACGAGCATGTTGAATGTGTCGTTTGGGCTTGGCTCCCTCTCTTTCATTTTTAATCGTGTTTGGTTTTTCGACAAGGTGACCCGTGCCAATGCGACCCCTTTCCCCATCACTAGGGAATGCCTTCGATCAAATCCCGTTGCTGCCTTCATTGCATTTCTGTTCGCCATGGACACCCGTTGGCCAACTGGGTGGCCCGGGGCAGCAGATTTTAACATAATTATTTTCAGTAACGGCAAGCAAAGGAAGACAAACGGCGTGCTCCCCAGCAGTACCCCGTGATTGAATCTCTCGGATGAGAATGTAGAGGCGTCCATTAGACACCTGTTTATCTGGCCAGCATCCAGCATCCCATAAAAAGCTAAACCAGAACGACAAAGGCAGCATGTTGGGAACCAGGAGATAACCGTGATTTGGGTTTTTAATCACATTAGAAGCTAATGCCCCAGCCCTGCGAGGATTCCATCTGTTTTACAAGAAGACAAAATTAAGCAAACACGACGTCGGGGAAAGCGGTGGCTGCCCTGAGGTTAGGCGCAGCAAGGCAAGGACGGATTCTGTGCTCGGTGGAGCTTCCAAAAAAGGAAGCGCCCGCCGCAATAATGCTGACGCCAGGTAGTGTGTGACTGCCCAAGCAGCTGTCGTCCGCAGTCATCAATCCCAAACAACTACCTCCCCCCCCCCTCGATTCTGCACTCGTCGCGGTCACGGACGTTGACATAAATTCCCCTAAGTCGGCATGAAAAGGATAGGAAGCGCTCTCGCATCGGTGTCACGCTGACGAGGGAGTTCGAGGGGGTTACGATAAATCCACGTTAAAAGGCCTGGAGCGGAACGAGCGGTGCGGTGGTACATTTTTGGAGTGCAGGTGCTCCTCGTCACAGTCTCCTTAGGCATGCACGCTGCGGGGGTGGGGTGGGGTGTGTGCCCCCAGGGAGAGGCCAAAAATGCAGGCCGCTGTGTGGATCCATATCCGCAATCCAGTTCTGGCATTTTTCATCTCTTATCAGCAGCGGGCGTTTTGTAAAGCTAAAGCGTCTCAGTTCAGTTCCCCATCCAAGCCTTCCCCAAATACCTTGCATTGCATTACAGCAGGGAACACACCGTATTGTTTCTGGGGAAATGCATATCCTCCGTCCCCCACCCCAGAGACCTTCGGCTACTGGGCAGTGTAGAAATAAAATAAATAAATACTGCGAGGACTGCAGCTGAGTTTAGAGCAGTGTTCTCCAACCTTGGGTCCCCAGATGTTTTTGGCCTACAACTCCCAGCATGCCCCAGCCAGCTACGCTGGGAGTTGTAGGCCAAAAACATCTGGGGACCCAAGGTTGGAGAACACTGGTTTAGAGGGAAGTCTGAACGCCAGGTCCCTGTGAGCAGTGGCTCCACTGGAGCCCCCGTGGAGTCGCTCCTCCTCTTCCCCACGGCAACCTGCGTGTTCCCCTGCCTCTCGCTCTGGCCCAGGAGACGGTGGTGGTGAGAAGGAAGGAGGAGCAGGAGGTGCTCCCTGGCGTGGCGAGGAGGAGGAGGAGGAGCAGGAGCAGGAGCAGGAGCAGGAAGGTACAGCAGCAGCAGAATTTGCCAACATCGCTGGTAAGATTCACTGTGGGCGGGGAGGCCCCCTGGGGCCAGCACTGACGGTATTCAGGGGTGTAACGGAACCAGGGTCAAGGTGCCGGAACCTTGTGATGCGCAGGGTCTCTGACATCACCCGCCACCCCCTCTCTCTGACTTCCCTGTTTCCTCTGAGCTGGGCTGCAATCCTCACACAGTAGCTGGGAGTTAAATGGTTTTCCCCAGCGACGATATATTGTTGTGGCGTGATCTATTCCATGCACACGTATATGATACACAGAGAGAGAGAGAGAGAGAGACGCACAAGGAGAGAGAGATACGGACCAACCCAGCTGCCTGCATTTGTGGGCTCTCCTTGTGGGATCTGGCTACGGGGGCTGCCTTGATGAGCACCGGCACTTGTTCCAAATGTTAACGCTGCGCCACTGACTGGATTATTTCTGAACTCACCGCCAGCGTGGCACAGCGGTGAGAGTGTTGGACTGGGGACTCGGGGGATCCGGGTTCTAGTCCCCCCCACTCGACCGTGAAGCTCACTGGGTGACTGTGGGCCAGTCACGGACTCTCAGCCTGGCCTACCTCGCAGGGTTGTTGTTGTGAGGATGAAATAGAGGAGGACGTGGGCCATGTAAGTTGCCTTGGGTTCCTTGCAAGAGGGGAAAGGTGGGTTATAAATCTAAGAATAGATAAATACAAATTAAAAGCGTGTAAACCATGTGGGGCCCCTGACCTTCAACTAAATTCTTCCTGTCCCGTCCCAAGCCCTGGTCACTCCTGAGCTTTATTTATGATTTCCCACCAAGAGAAAGGGGGGGGGGTTTCCTGTCCTTCTTCAAGCCTCCCCCGTTTTGGGAAAGTGCATCTCTCGCTTTCCTGCGGAATAAAGAAAGGGAAAGCGAGCGCCGGAGCAGACCTTGCTCATGTCAGTTGCGGGGGGGGGGGCGTGCGGCAGCGTCTGGCGCTCCTTTTGATCAAGCCATTTTGCATACAATTTCTCAAAGGTCAGCGAGGCATAAATTGAGGGGGTTTGATGATCTCTTTGCTTCCCACCAAATGACTCCGTTAAATATGCCGCAATTGCTGGAAACAGCTGGCAACATTCGGCTGGCAGTTAATTCTCCCGGCGCGGAGGTGGAAATCAAGTGACAACTTAGAGAGCGTCACGAAAGATTTATCCTGGCACTGAACCTTAGATGCAGAAATAAACAGCTTCATTTGCCCGTTTATTTATTCTCCAATTTGGTTTATTGTTTAAAGGGGAGCAATAGTGCCAGAAACTGCAAGGCGAAGTTCTCCTTCGCTATGGAAGATGCTGAGCCAGGACCGGTGCAGGGCAGTTTGGCGCCCTAGGCTAAATTATATTTAGCGCCCCCCCTCGTGCCGTGGGGGGGGGCTCCGGAAAGCAGCCCTGCTCTGCAACCTCCCACCCCCCCTGCCGCCACCGGACCCCCCCCCCGCACGCTGCCGCTGCCGCCCCCCCCACCTACCTTCCCAATCCGATGCCTCCTCCGAAAAGGGACCCCCGCGCTCTGTTTTTGGCCGGGGGAAACCAGAGCAACAGGGCTGTTTAAGCCCTGTTGCCCTGGTACTTCCCGCCAAAACAGAGCGCGGGCGGGGCTCCGGAAACAGCACAGAGAAGGTAGGTGTCGGGGGGGGGGGGAGGCGGCGCGGAGGAGAGTTGAAGCGAAGCGAAGCGAGGTGGGGGGGAGGCGGCGCGGGGGGGGAGGCAAGGTAGGGGGGAGGCGCCCAGGCTCGGCCCCACCACTACTCCGGGCACACTTACCTGGCTTTCTCGGAGAGGAGGGCGGGCGGGCAGGGCAGGAGCGCGCCGGCAGCAAAGAGGAGCGCAGCGTTCTGCGCCCTCTTCCGCTACGCGCCCTAGGCAACCGCCTAGTTGGCCTAGCGGTAGCGCCGGCCCTGTGCTGAGCAGCAAAAGGGTGCCTGCCCTCAGCCGTGCAGAGTTATAATTTGGAGGGTTTCTCCCTCCCTCCCTTTGAAAATGCCCACAAACGGGAGCTGATGCATCTGACAAGATAAGGCGGCATGAAATACAACCACCCTGTACGGTCGACAGATGGGATGCTCATCCAAGACAGTGTCAGATTGAGGGTCGGCGGGCTCCAGGATTTAAAAATTAAAGAGAGCCTCCTGAATGTTACAGCGCTCTTTGAATTACAGGCCGGGCTCTCATGGGCCCGATGGAGGTGAACCTGATTCTGGCTGTACCCTTTTCGTCTGTCCTGAATCTCCCAGGATTCAGCTTCATTAGATGATGCCAGGTTCTAGCGATGGGAGAGAAGAAGGAAGCTTTTCTCCCAATCCCCTTCCTCCACACCGTGCACAATTTTAGAAATCATCATCATCATCATCATCATCATCCAGGGATGTTGAAGAGTCCTTGGTCTCGAGTCACGAGTCGAGTCACGAGTCTTTGGACCCGAGTCTCGAGTCCGAATCCTTGGTCCAAAATGGTGACTCACGAGTCACGAGTCATTCCCAAAGCTGACTCCACGAGTCCCTTTTAAAATCAATGGGGGGTTTTCCCAACAAAATAAGGCTACTTCAGATGTGTGGTTTAAATAAATTCTAGGCACAAGTGTGCCTTTTTATCTCATAACTCTGCAACTGATTTTGCAAAGAACAGACCAGGCAGACAAACCCAAAATAACCAGGCAGGCAGAGGAGGCAGGGAACCCCAAAGCAGGCAGGCAGAGGCCTTTGTCTTGGACAATTCATTTCAAACTGTGGAACTGGTTAAGAAGAGACCAGGCAGGCAGAGGAGGCAGCAGGACCGGTGCAAGGCAGTTTGGTGCCCTAGGCAAGATCAGATATTTAGTGCCCCCCCTTCCCACTTGAGAGCGCTGTATTTTTTTTCAAGGTGTTTCTGGTGCCCTCTTTAGCCCTGCGCCCTAGGCAGCTGCCTAGTTGGCCTAATGGTAGCACCGGCCCTGGGAGGCAGGGAACCCCAGACAGGCAGGCAGAGGCAGCCAAACCCAAAATGTCTGAAAGGTTGCATTTTAGGAAAATGATTTTAAAAAATAAACTTGCTGTACTTCCTAAAACTTATCCATGTTACATTTGAGGAACATGATTTTTTCTAAATGTTTGGCCCCCATTCTGGAACGGTGAGATCTCATCACAATTCCACCCTCACTGAACACCTGCTCCACTGGTGATGAACTTGCTGGAACCAGAAACACACTCAGAGCAGCCGCACAGAGTAATCTCAGGTCCTTCTTCTGCCTCTCCCAAGTACGCAACACATCAATCAAAATAAATCTTGACACACTGTTGGGGCTGCACTCCTGGTAGCCGTCCATAGTGGCCGAGCAGCGGCACACCTCGCTTCCATGCGCTCTTCGCCGGCAATCATGCTCCTCTCCACTCCTTCCAGGGATGTTGAAGAGTCCTTGGTCTCGAGTCCCGAGTCGAGTCTCGAGTCCCATTAAAAATATTGGGACTCGAGTCCGAGTCGAGTCAGAGGGGGGACTCAGTCCGACTCACGAGTCGAGTCCTCGAGTCCGAGTCCCCATCCCTGTCATCATCATCATCATCATGCGATCACTCGTGACCAAGTAAGATTGTCTTCCAGGATAAAAATGTACAAAAAGAAAATTTTAAAAGGAGGAAAGTCTAAAGAAAATTGTGTAGACTCTAGCGATGGGTCCGTAAGTGACTGTGGAGGCCAATTCTAGATCCACACAGCTTCCCACAGTGAGGACACAGGTTACCAGATAGAAGATGGTCCTGTAAAGGATTCATTTGACATGCTTTTCGCTTAGCACGTTTCTCCCTTTCACCTTGCACTCGGGCTTCTTCAAAGTCCATGGAACCTTTGTGAAAGGCCACCCTCCATTTAGATCGTTCATGGGCCAGAGCTTCCCAGTTTTCGATGTTTATGTTGCATTTTTTTAGATTTGCCTTAAGAACATCTTTAAACCTCTTATACTGACCACCGATATTCCGCTTTCCATCCTTGAGTTGGGAATAAAATAACTGCTTTGGGAGACGGAAGTCAGACACTCGAACAACATGTTCGGTCCACTGAAGTTGGCGTTGAAGGATCATTTTTTCAATGCTAGTAGTCTTTGCTTCTTCCAGTACACTGACATTTGTTCGCCTATCTTCCCAAGTAATTCGCAGGATTTTCCGCGTCCATCTTTATTCACTCTTTTCCTAAGCTTAGAAAACCCAAGTGCCGCAACCTTCCCTCACAGCGGCGTTCTGCTGCAGCCCCTCGATCGCTTTGGTTGCCCCTTTCTGCACCTTTCCCGACTCTACAATTTCCTTTTTTCGGTGCGGCCGGGGACCAGAACTGTGCACGGTATTCCGAGTGCAGTCACACCGCAGGTTTGCAAGAAGGCATTATCATATTGGCCGTTTTATTTTTTGATCTCGTTCCTGATGCCCACCCCACCCACCCCCTTGCAGCGCCGGTTGCAGGATCGAGGGTTGCCAGAGCAAGAGTGTGCAACCTAGGGAGGTGGTGGGCTCTCCCAGTCTGGAGGCATTCAAGGTGCGGCTGGACAGACATCTGTCAGAGATGCTTTGACCTGGATTCCTGCATTGAGCAGGGGGTTGGACTCGATGGCCTTGTAGGCCCCTTCCAACTCTACTTTTCTATGATTCTATGATTCTATGTTTAGCCTTCAGAAGAGGAGACTGAGAGGGGAGATATGATCGCACTCTTCCAGGACTTGAAGGGTTGTCACACAGAGGAGGGCCAGGATCTCTTCTCGATCATCCCAGTTTGCAGGACACGGAATAATGGGCTCAAGTGACAGGAACCCTGATTCCGCCTGAACATCAGGAAAAAATTCCTGACTGTCAGAGCAATAAGACAATGGAACCAACTACCTAGGGAGGTGGTTGGCTCTCCCACTCTGGAGGCATTCAAGGTGCAGCTGGACAGCCATCTGTCGGGGATGCTTTGACCTGGATTCCTGCATTGAGCAGGGGGTTGGACTCGGTGGCCTTGTAGGCCCCTTCCAACTCTACTTTTCTATGATTCTATGACCTAGATTCCTGCATTGAGCAGGGGGTTGGACTCGATGGCCTTGTAGGTCCCTTCCAACTCTACTTTTCTATGATTCTATGAACCGGCCCCTTTCTCAGTGAGACATGGATTGGAGAACCGTTTTTGGCCCGAGGGCCTAATCGGCTCCCGGCAAGCGTGTCAGGGGCTGCAGGGCAGCGGCGGGTGGGGCCAACTCCACATATGGGTGGGGCCTCATCCCAAAATGGGCGGGGCCACCCCGTTGCTGGCATGGGGCCAACGAAGTGACTGCCCAAGCCCCGTTGACACACTCATATGCAACACGCTCACACGCCCTCCCTACGAAGGCCGGTTCCCTCCACGTCGTCTATAGAATGCTTCTGTTCATTGGAAACGCAACATGGCTTTATTTTTGTAATGGCCGTGCTTATTTACAATTGATTTAGAATCTACGCCAGTCCCTAGGTAATTCATTAAGATGTTCTTGAGGGGGAATGAAGATGCTGTTCGTCAAGGTAAGCAGAGACGGGTGATGAGGAAGGAAATGTGTTGTGACAGGCGGAGGCCTCCGATTGGCGGAAGTGTCCGCTCGCGATTATTCCAATTTGTTTGAGCATCGCTGCCCCAGCCCAGCCTCCTTTGCTTGTTTGCGTAATTGTGTTTACTCTCCACCAAGCAATTTCAAATCCACAAAGGGAACAGAGTACGTCTTTGGCCTTCTCTTTCTGTGACACGTTCAGAGCGCTGAATGCTTTATTTTCCAGCTCCGCCAACTGGGCAACGTTTTCTACTGTTCAGCTACAAGAGTGACAACATGATTAAAAAATAATTTTAGAAGCAAGCATTTAAGGCCTCCTAATAGACAACCTACAAAAATGTGCCCCTTTGGTGATATATTCGCACTTGTGATTTACAGAGCTTTCTGCATATTCAGTGAACTTCGTGCACATTGAGCTTTTCTACACGAGGCATTTGTTGTGTACTCATCATTTTCCTACTCATGGTTGTTGACTGGTTCTTTAGACAATGTTATGACCCTCCAATTTTGCTTCAGTTTGTAAAGAGCACTTTTTTAGCAAGTTTTTTAGAGCATGGGAAGTGTGAAAATGAAAGAAAACATTTTCCCCGCTTGTGTATTTGCACGATTCCACTGTACCACAGTGCCACCTAGAGGTTATGTGGCAGAAAAGCCGGAAAGGAAATGCTCTTCATGCAGTGCTTGAATCGCAATGCTGCAACAAAGCTGAAAGTAAATACGGCCGATTAACAGCCTTGTGTAGAAAAGCCTATTGTTTCAATAAGCCATACGACAGCAAATTGCCTCCTTGTAGGCAGCCCTACAACTGATTTGTGACTTCAAGAATCTAGGTAGCAAAGTGTTGCTTAAACTGTGGGAATGGCTACAGCATTGTTGTTATCATCATCATCATCATCATCATCATCATCATCATCATCATTATCATCATCATCGGGATCGTCCCTGGGCTCCTGGTGAGGAAGTGGGGGATAAAAAGCTAATAATAATGGTAATACTAAGAAGCAGTGTGGTGCAGTGGTTAGAGTGTTGGAGTGGAACTCAGGAGATCTGGGTTCTAGTCCCCACTTGGCCATAAAGTGCTCACTGGGTGACTTTGGGTCTGTCACCGACTCTCAACCTAATCTACCTTGCAGGGTTGTTGAGAGGATAAGATGGAGAGGAGAAGGAGCCGCACGTAAGCTCCTTGCAAGAGGAAAGAAAGCGGAATATAAATGTAATGAATAAATAAAATTAAAAAATAGTTGTAGAAATGATATTGTTATATTTTTGTTTATCAATTGATACCTTTCTTTATCAAAGTGCACAAGTTGGCTTACAAAAATATTAAGATAATACAAAATAAAATACAGCCTAAATCCACAACAAATTGCAACAAAGACACCACTGTTTAAAACAGCTGCAGAATATATGACAAAAGCCCACGTAAAGAAACACAGCGCAGTTCTCTTCATGTCTACGCAGAAGTACATCCCATTGAGTTCAATGGGGCATACTCCCAGCTTAAGTGGGTCTAGGGTTACAGCCTTCATTCATCTGATGGCCCATTCCATTAGGTTGGAAAACCAAAATTAGTGTCAGCCTTCCCATGAGCGTACATAAAGCCAAACAGACACTGGTGTAATCTCCCCATGATAATATAATGCATCGGACATGGATTTTTCTTACACCGGTATGCACCCATGTTGTGAAAATATCATGCGCGCAAGGGGTGCATTTGGTTCTTCTTTCCTTGCACTGGATTTCATTCCATTATCAACCGATTCTTTGTCCCACTGCTTTAGATTCTTATCCACCGATCGAATGGATTAATTTGGACTAAACTAACAAGGACAAACCATAACTGCCAGCCAAAGCTATAATTGCCTGTTTTTACTGCTGATACACAAAACTGCTTTCTTTACAAAAGAGTCTTTAGCAGCTAGTTCTTAAACAACGATATTGGCAACTGAGCTTAAATGCGATAGACCTGCAAGGTGTCATATACCAGTTCCAACAAAAAGCAGATTAGTGGACAGCTCAGTTCACTAGGTCGTTCATGACCTTATTCTGTTATGAAAATACCCCCACTAAAGTCTCTGATATTAAAAGTTACGGATCACTTTAGCGTGACCATGGCAGGTTGTTGTTCCAAAGATGCTGGATTTGTGGCTGCCAATTTACGTACTTACGAAAGGTGACTTGCTTGAACATGTTTTCAGTGCTCTGAAAACTCCTTTATGTTGTTTTGTACTGGAGCAAAGTCTAGAAAGGGAAAAGAAAAAAGTTCTGCAAGTTTCCAGCCTGTTGGACAAAAGCTGGGTGTTGTGGGCTCCTATTGGGCCATGTCTGAGATGTCAACAATATGCTTTCTCCCCCCCCCCCTTCTCTGCTTTTATCTTGGCTTTCTATTAAAATAAATGTTCAAGGCAGCTTACAAATTAGTCAACATGTAACAATATAATGTTATATTATAATATAATTGATATATATTGTAATATAATATATTATACAATAATACAATAATATATTGTAATATAATACTGGGATCTCCAACATGGGGCCCAACAGGCTCCCTACCTCTCCTGGTTTTAATTTTATTTTTAAATATTTTTTAGTTGTTATTTTTTGAGTTGGGAGGCTGGCATGCTGCAAAGCGAAGGGCTGCCCTCCAGCGCCATCTTTATTTGGGTTCAAAAGAGTGGCTTTGTGTTTTGGAGCTCAGACCCTGCCTCCGCCTTGGACTTAGGTCCTTGGGCAAGTTACTTTTCTTTCAGTCTGACCAGTTTGCCTTCCAGGAAAAGAGTGATTTGCAGGGATGTTGAAGAGTCCTTGGTCTCGAGTCACGAGTCGAGTCACGAGTCTTTGGACCCGAGTCTCGAGTCTGAGTCCGAGTCCTTGGTCCAAAATGGTGACTCACGAGTCACGAGTCCTGAGTCACTCCCAAAGCTGACTCCACGAGTCCCTATTAAAATCAATGGGGTTTCCCCCCAACAAAATAAGGCTACTTCAGATGTGTGGCTTAATTTCAAAACTCTGCCACTGATTTTGGCAAGAACAGACCAGGCAGACAAACCCAAAATAACCAGGCAGGCAGAGGAGGAAGGGAACCCCAAAGCAGGCAGGCAGAGGCCTTTGTCTTGGACAATTCAACTGCTGAACAGGTCAAGAAGAGACCAGGCAGGCAGAGGAGGCTGGGAACCCCAAACAGGCAGGCAGAGGCAGCCAAACCCAAAATGTCTGACCCTAACCCAAACCCCCCACAACAACACATCAATCAAAATAAATCTCAACACATCGTTGGGGCTGCGCTCCTGGTAGCTGTCCATAGTGGCTGAGCAGCGGCGCGCCTCGCTTCCATGCGTTCTTCACCGGTGATCGCGCTCCTTCTGGCACAGCCAGAAGACTCGTCAACAGCCCAGGGATGTTGACGAGTCCTTGGTCTCGAATCCCGAGTCGAGTCTCGAGTCCCATTAAAAATATTGGGACTCGAGTCCGAGTCGAGTCCGAGGGGGGACTCAGTCCGACTCACGAGTCGAGTCCTCGAGTCCGAGTCCCCATCCCTGGTGATTTGTGACCAGCCATAACCACCATGGTAGCCATCTTATGAGCGGGCAGAGCGTGAATTCTGATACAAACTGCCCTGATCCTGATACACTGGGTCGGTCATTTGCAGGTTGCAATGTGGTGGAAGAGTTGTGTCAATCGTCCGCCCCGCATGATAGTCCTCCTAAATTAGCATAAAATCGACATTACTCTATACTGTGGCATCTTTGGGTCCAGTTGTCATACAGTTAATGCATAATCACATGTGCCATCTGTGTGCATCCATGCCTCAAATTGTACATTTTTTAGTTCTTAATCAGAACAAACAACGTGCAGAACAAACAACGTGTCGCACAATTGTATTGTGCCGGGGCGCAGAGATAAGCTGCATGTGTACAATTAGCAGATAATTTGCTGCAAATAATGAGAGTGATAACCCAAAAGGTGCCCTGCAATTAGCAGATTTAATTTCCTCTGCTCCCTGACAGAAGCAGCACTCCTGAGGGGCAGGTCATTAAGACTATATTTGTTCCTCAGATGGTGCAGAGGGAAAAATCTTTTGACAAAATGGGAAAGGTTATGAGATGATGTGCAAAGCCTCAGCCGCATTTGCAAGGGAGATATTTTGCAAAAACATTTTCACCTAAAACCAGGGATGTTGAAGAGTCCTTGGTCTCGAGTCACGAGTCGAGTCACGAGTCTTTGGACCCGAGTCTCGAGTCCGAGTCCAAGTCCTTGCTCCAAAATGGTGACTCACGAGTCCCGAGTCCCAAGTCACTCCCAAAGCTGACTCCACGAGTCCCTATTAAAATCAATGGGGTTTTTCCCCAACAAAATAAGGCTACTTCAGATGTCTGGCTTAAATAAATTCTAGGCACAAGTGTGCCTTTTTATCTCAAAACTCTGCCACTGATTTTGACAAGAACAGACCAGGCAGACAAACCCAAAATAACCAGGCAGGCAGAGGAGGCAGGGAACCCCAAAGCAGGCAGGCAGAGGCCTTTGTCTTGGACAATTCAGACTGTGGAACTAGTTAAGAAGAGACCAGGCAGGCAGAGGAGGCGGGGAACCCCAGACAGGCAGGCAGAGGCAGCCAAACCCAAAATGTCTGAAAGGCTGCATTTTAGGAAAATGATTTTAAAAAATAAACTTGGATTGTTACTGCAACTGGGTCCAGGCAGCACCTGCAGGTGGCATCAAGCAGGGATGTTGACGAGTCCTTGGTCTCGAGTCCCGAGTCGAGTCTCGAGTCCCATTAAAAATATTGGGACTCGAGTCCGAGTCGAGTCAGAGGGGGGACTCAGTCCGACTCACGAGTCGAGTCCTCGAGTCCGAGTCCCCATCCCTGCCTAAAACAGGCCACTGTAAGGACTTGGGAGAAACTGTTTACTGAGGTTTGGTGGTACAAAAAAGTTTAGGTTGTGAAACAGAATTCCTTTCCCCGTCTCTTGCTTTTTTGGTACCATCTAGCCTGATGAAGAGTTCTGGACAACCTGAAAGCTTGCAGATTTTTGTGGAATTTTGGTTGTTTCTAATAAAGGTATTGCCCAACTTTGGAATTGGAGTGATTTTTTTTCCTCATGGATCAGCATGTTTATCTTTCTTTTTGTTTTTGTTTTATTTACAAAGGGGCGGGTGCAGTGGCGTAGCGTGGGTTGCCAGCACCCGGGGCAAGGCAAGTAATTTGCGCCCCCTAACCCGTGGATTGCGCCCCCTAACCCAAGAGCCGTTACGGCCGGCGAGCAGCTGCCTCTTGCTTGCGGCCCCTGCAAGCGGTGCCCTCCAGCGCCGCCGCGCCCACAGCCCGGACCGCGGGCGCTCCTTTGCCAGCTGGCCACTCGCGACCTTGGCGGATCCAGCGGCCGGCGGAGCAAGCAGAGCAGAGCAGAGCAACGGCGCCACCGACCGGGCCCGGCCCGGCCCAGGCTGCGCAGGAAGGCGAAGGCGCGGCAGGGCCGGGCGGGGCGCTCTCCAGGGCCTGGAGAGCGCACCGGACAGGCGCTTCCTTCCCTGCCTCCCCGGCCCGCAGCCCCCCGCAGGAGGCCCTCTGGGCTGGGGCTGCTGCGGCAGCGTAGCCCGCCGGCTCACCCGGCTCACCGCGCTCGAGGCTCTGGCGCACCGCCTCCCGCTCCGGTTCCGTCGCGACCTTGCCGATCACGGCCAGCAGCGCGCGGCGCCTCCCGCTGCACGACGCGGCCGGCGTCTCCATAGCGACAGTCCCGGCCGGCGTCCCCATGGCAACCGGCGGCCCGCTTAAGGAGACCCCGGGTCGCGCAGGGATTGGCTCTCGGAAGTGCACGTGACCTGGGCAGCCGGCGCCCGCCGCTCCCCGCGGGGCGGGGCTCCCTGCCTGCGCTGGCTCCGCGCGGGGCGCTCCGGGGACCTGCCGGCGCTTGTGCTGCGGACGGGTGAGCCAGGCAGGGGCAGAGAGCTGCGAGCGCGCCCCCCCCAGATGTTGCGCCCGGTGCGGCCGGCCCCCCCTGCACCCCCCACACTACGCCTCTGGGCGGGTGTCAGGGGAAAGTGGGAACTTCTACCAATTGCCAAGAGCTTTTCTACATGAGGCATTTGTGAGCTCATCATTTCCTACTCATGGTTACTTATGGGTTCTTTAGACAACGACGTGACCCTCCAGTTTTGCTTCTGTTTTTTAAAAGCACATTCCCATTTCTCCTTTTTGTTTTTAGAATGGGGGAAGTGGAGTATTATTTGTGAATGTGAGTGAAAGAAAAACGTATTTGCCTGCTTGTGTAATTGCATTATTTCGGTGATAGCACAGCGCCACCTAGATGTCATGTAGCGGAAAAGCAAGAAAAGGAAACACTCTTTGTGTAGACCGTGACGTAGCCGAAATTCAGCAGACGAACAGCCTCGTGTAGAAAAGCGCTAAGGCTGCAAATCCTATATGCACTTACATGGGAGTGAGATCCACTGAATGTCATAGGCTTACCGAGTTGTCTGCCCTCTGTCAGTCTCTGTTCCCCATCTCTATAAATCAGTATTACAGTGACATGTGAGGCATCTCAAGTGCCAGACCTGTCTTTCTTTAAAGCTGGTGTGTGTGTGTGTGTGAGAGAGAGAGAGAGAGAGAGAGAAATTGGGGTAGCAGGTAAAGAGCTGGATTGGGACATGCAAGATGCAGATTGGAATCCTGGCTTTATCCTTCCCCTGCCACTGAACATCCCCCAAACTTGTCCCTCACATTTGGGATGGATCAAGGGGACAGGCTACCCATCTTAGACATTGGTTCCAGTGGCCTTGTCTGTGAAATCCATTACAACCGGGTAATTATTTGTCAAGATTTAAGGTGCAATCCTATGCACGTTTCGCCAGAAAAAAGGCCGACAGCTCCCAGCATGCCCCGAGCAGCTGGCTGGGGCATGCTGGGAGTTGTTGGCCTTTTTTTCTGGCGAAACGTGCATAGGATTGCGCCCTGTGAGGATTCAAGTCAGGGGGTGTTGA
Organism: Shinisaurus crocodilurus; assembly: GCA_021292165.1. Taxonomy (NCBI): domain Eukaryota; kingdom Metazoa; phylum Chordata; class Lepidosauria; order Squamata; family Shinisauridae; genus Shinisaurus; species Shinisaurus crocodilurus. Next base: position 6,817,934 of record CM037879.1, read on the forward strand.
ACCTTTTTCAGCCCGTGGGCCGAATTAAATTCCGGAGATGCTCTCGGGGGCCACATTCCAGTGGTGGGCGGGGCCAAAGGCAAAAGGGACTGAAATACCCCAAACACCATCCTATTGTAGCTCCAAGCTTTTACAGCCAGTAACGAAATCTTAGGAGAGGAATTTCGAACTTTTAGAAGGGATGGGGGGGCATGAGCGAAAGCCGGGAAGCCCCCAGATGACCAGTGGTTGGGAGAAAGTGGGTGGTGTCGCGGGAAAGGCGATGGGGTGAGGGAAAATGAGGTGTGGCCTTCTTGGGAACCCCAGATGAATCATAGAATTATAGAAGAGTAGAGTTGGAAGGGGCCTGCAAGGCCATCGAGTCCAACCCCCTGCTCAATGCAGGAATCCAGGTGGTCAAAGCATCCCTGACAGATGTCTGTCCAGCTGCGCCTTGAATGCCTCCAGAGTGGGAGAGGCCACCACCTCCCTAGGTAGTTGATTCCATTGTCTTATTGCTCTGACAGTCAGGAAATTTTTCCTGATGTTCAGCTGGAATCTGGGTTCCTGTAACTTGAGCCCATTATTCCGTGTCCTGCAAACTGGGATGATCGAGAAGAGATCCTGGGCTGGCCCTCCTCTGTGTGACATCCCTTCAAGCAGGACCGGTGCAAGGCACTTTGGTGCCCTAGGCAAGATCAGATATTTAGCGCCCCCCTTCCCACTTGAGAGCGCTGTATTTTGTTTTCAAGGCGTTTCTGGCACCCCCTTTAGCCCTGCGCCCTAGGCGGCTGCCTAGTTGGCCTAATGGTAGCACCGGCCCTGCCTTCAAGTACTGGAAGAGTGCGATCATATCTCCCCTCAGTCTCCTCTTCTGAAGGCTAAACATGCCCAGTTCTTTCAGTCTCTCCTCATAGGGCCTTGTTTCCAGTCCCTTGATCATCCTTGTTGCCCTCCTCTGAACCCTCTCCAGTTTGTCTACGTCCTTCTTAAAATGTGGTGCCCAGAACTGGACGCAGTACTCCAGATGAAGTCTAACCAGTGCCGAGATGGGCCAGAGTGAAACCCCAGATGGGCCAGGCTTGACCCACACGTCTGAATTTAACACCCAGTATGGCTGGCTGGGGCATGCTGGGAGGTATAGGCCTTTTTCCTGTCTAAATGTGCATAGCCTTGTGCCCTTACTATGTAATAATCAGACAGGGGGGGCTTTGCCCTTCTCCCTCACGCAAAGTTCTCTCACGTAGCCCTGCTGAGACACCCCCTCCTTTTAGAAAATCAGGAGCCGTGAAGACGAGGCCTCCCAGTCGATGTGTGCCATTTGGGAAACAGGCCGAGGCTCTCCGTCCTTGTTCTGTACACGGCGGGACATCGTGACATTTCCTTATCTCCAAGGCTGCCCTTTCCCCGAGCGAATCATGTTTATTTATTTTCTTCCTGCAAGTGAGGCACAGAACGCGAGAGAGATAAAAGGGGTACAACGTTCCCGGGAGCCGTGGAGCAGCGGGGTCGGAGGCAGGGGGGGAAGGAGGGAAGAACAGAAAAAAGGGAGATGCAGCTCTCCGGGCGGGAGGGGAGGGGTGCGTGGATGCAGTAAAAGTGTTCCAAAGGAAGCGCTCCTTGATATGGGTGGATTCCGCGGCTAATAAATCCAGAGCAACGTACACGGTGGAAGATGCCCTTTCGCTCGCGCCGCCTCTTATCTGACAGATTGCAACACTCCTTAATTAGCTCGGGAGGCCGACGGAGCCCTTTCTACTAGCCTGACAGCTCCGTCGCCGCAGAAAAGGAGATGCGCTTACCCAGTGACATTTCTCTCCAGAGCCTTTTGCAATAGATGATCGGTGGCCTGGTTTAATAAAACGCTGCCGTCGTTAACAAAAAAAGCCGAAACCACAGAGAAAAACGGCGTGGGCCAGCTTCCAAAGACCCTGCGTTGCCTTGAACGAAGCGCTGGCACGAATGACCTCTCGGAGGTCAGTGCCCTTTAAGAAAAGTATTTATTTGTTTGCTGGAGTTAATTTTGCCTTGCTAAGGAGGCGGTTCTTTTCTCCTTCACGGTATCTGGGGAGGCAACTAAGGATCATCCAAACGGGTCTCGGTGGACACCCTGCGTTGGGGAAGTGCTTTCCTATTGGCACAGGTGGTTGTGAGGTTCATAGACACTTTCCACACTCGGTGTCCGAGCTCCCTACAAAGGTGAGTATTACGAGCGCATGAGTTTCGGCCAACTCTTTATGAAATTCAGCAGCGCCAGGATGGCACCAAAGGCAACAAGGGACGAACGGCGTTCTGAAGTTGACCGTAAACTGTGTGACATTCTGTGGGATGATCTCAAAGGATCTTTGAGTGGGGACACCAAGACTGTACCGGGAGTCGCGGAAGATGGCGACGAGGAGTACAGGAGTGCTGTACAGAGTTCTGCCTCTATGCTTTAGGTTTGCTTTAAGGAAGTTATCAGCAACCGGCCTTGGCTACTTGGCTGCTTGCCAGCCTGATGCAATCAAGAGCAACTCACCAGCATGTGATCTGGCTGCTGGCCAGAAGGAGAGCACAGGTGCGAACAGTTAAGCACGAAATCTGCAATCCAAGAAGCTTGGTGCTATTTAAGAAGAGCAAGTGCAGTCGGAGAGTGCGAGAGTGTGGTGGTCGTTAATGGCGGTTGGTCGTTTGCGTGTGGAGTACTGAAGAACTGGAAGGAGCGAGGAGGAGCAGAGGACGCTGCACAGAGAGCCTTGCCGAAGCCCAACGTGGAGTGCCAATACCCAGGCGGAGAGCTGCTGGACCTCGCATTTGGGTTGGTTGAACAGTGACTCACTGTGCAGCTAAGGGGTGGGATTTCCACCAGGGAACTGGGAGTCGCATTGTTGTACTTCAGGCTTAACTTTACAATAAACATGTTTGGCTTGGACTTCCTGGAGGAGTATTTATTATGGTCAGAAAATCCCTCGAAAAGAACCTTTGCCAATCCCTTTTGGGGATCCTGTGGCAAAACAAAGACTTACTCTTCATATCCCAGGAGACTGTTTGTACATCATGGCCACATATACACCTTCAAAAATATAAAGTCTCCAAGCATGGGGAGCGGACCGGGCTCCTGCTGTTGCCACCGTTGACTTCTTGCATTCAACTGTAGGTATGAACAAACAGAGCCTGCGTGCATAAATACATAGTCCAGTCTTCGCCAACCTGATGTCCTCCAGATGTGTTGGACTACAGTTCCCAGCATCCCCCAGGTGGGGGATGCTGGGAATTGTAGTCCAACACATCTGGAGGACGCCAGATTGGGAAGGTTAATATAGTGTATCTGCAAAGTTTTTCAGCTGAAGACAGCTGAGGCTGTGGTGGGGCAACGCACACATCGCCGCCTGAGATTTCATCCAGCGCTATATGCGCCTTCTCAAGTTTTGTCGACAGCCATGCTGAGGACTAGAAGCATGTTGGTGGTGGTAGTGGGGGGTTCCCCCCCCAAAAAAGGAAAGGTGTGATTAAGGATGCCCCAGGTACCAGACACCAGATCGGCACAGAGTGGACGTGTGCAACAGTCGCCCGCCTCCCAAGTCTGATGGATTTCTCTCAGGAAGGCACAAAAATCCAATCTTAGTTGGGAACTTATTGGGAAAGAAATGCCATCTGCCCCTTAGCATCAGCCTCCACACTGGGCTAGTGGGGAAAATAAACTTTCCACAAGTTTGTCATGGCGGCAGCGAGTCAAATATGGGTTGTAATAAAGCACTCTGTGGACAAGAGTCGGGGCCGCCCTGGGTCTTGAACCCATCACCGGAGGGATGTGAAGTAGGGATTTGGCGCCACCACCAAGATCTGGCCAAAGGGTGGAACTGCAGGAAGACCCCATCGCACCACCTTTTACACCATAGGCCAGCGCAGGTAAGGTGGTGCTGTTCCGCAGCCCTTGCAAAGACTTCTGGGCAACTCTGCTGTGAGTGAGTGAGCGAGGGATTCTGTTCTCACAAGCTGCCCTCGCCGTGATTCAACAGGAGCCGAGTCCAAACTCTGGGCATCGTCGAATGCCACGTGAATATTCGGCAGCAGTCCTGTCAAATATATGCGAGTTGCTCATTTTGCATCCAATCAGTCCGTGTCGCACCCTTAGCTACCGCCTGCGCTCAACATCCCGGCTGCATGCGCGTCAGATCAGGCGTCGCCATGCGCTCGCCACCCGCCGGTTGTGACTGTAGCTGCTGTCACAAAGTTCTCGCGCATTTATCATGCAAATTTCCGTTTGGACGCAGGATATATGCATTATTCAGCCGCATAAGAGTGTGGCGTTTGCATGCTCCTGTCTCGTGCTGGCGACTAAACCGTGCCTCCCTCCGGTACCTGGTTAACAGGTACAGCCCCGTTACAGACGCTGCCGACCATCCCCATGTGAACTCTGTTAGTCCAGGATGGCCGGTTGACTTCTCATCGATGGCAGATAATAGGACAGTGTTCTCCAACCTTGGGTCCCCAGATGTTTTTGGCCTACAACTCCCAGCATGCCCCAGCCAGCATAGCTGGCTGGGGCATGCTGGGAGTTGTAGGCCAAAAACATCTGGGGACCCAAGGTTGGAGAACACTGTAATAGGAGATAGTCTCATGGTGTGTGGGGGGACAAGGGTGGTCAACTTTGGGAGGTCTGGGGACCAAGTTTGCCCCCCAGATCCCCCCTGTGGCTTCACACACACACACACACACACACACACACACCTCACAGGTGCTCTGAAAACAAGGGTGGGGCGGGTGGGAGAGCAGGGAAAGAAAATAGCATAGGATATGCAAATATCCCAAACAAGCCAACAAAATACGCTGAATGGCCTCTTGCTGCCAGTGGCGCGGTGGAGCCCGGGGCTCTCAGGGATGCAGCACCAGCACTTTTTTTGTTAGCAGGGTCTCTGACATCATCTGCCGGCCCCCTCCCTCAGACTTCCCGGATCCCTTTGAGAGAGGAGCTGCAGCCTGCAGTTCTCACAGTAGCTGGGCGTGACGTTCCCCAGCAACAGCATATCGTTCACCGTTTCGGGGTGGCTTGGTCTTGACTAGGCAATTAAGATGCATTCGCTTTACCAAGGACGGGTATATTGTTATTTTTATTTAAATTACTACACTGATCTTTCTAAATGGGCACCTACACATATACTCTCAAGGAGCGTCTCCAGCAACACCAAGTGGGCCGCTCAACAAGATCTGCCACGGATGGCCTTCTCCTTGTCCCTTCAGCCAGAGCAGCTACACTGGTGGGGACGAGGAAGAGGGCCTTTTCTGTGGCGGCCCCCGTACTGTGGAACTCTCTCCCGAGTGACCTCCGCCCTGCCCCCTCTCTGATGAGCTTCCGTCGCTCATTAAAAACCTGGTTGTTCAGGCGGGAATATGGGGCGGGTTAAGATTTTAAAATTTTTATATTGTTTAAATGTATTTTATTGCTTTTATTCTGTGTACATCGCCCAGGGTGGCCGGTTGCCGGCCAGATGGGCGATAAATAAATATTAATAATAAATAAATAATAAATATACATTTGTATATGCAAATTGGTGCCCTCTTTTGTTCTCTTTTTTGTTCTCTTTTTTTGGGAGGTGCATGAGGGGCCACCCCTAGACCTACCTATTTTTGCATATGGAGCTCTGGAAAGCCGCATGCGCGCTGAGTATGCTGAGCATCAGTGGTGAGCCTGGGGGGATCCACAGCCCGGGGGGGGGCGGAAATGACCACCCAGAGAGCAGCAGTGACACCCCAGGGCACACCAGCAGTTCTGACACTCCTGACCACAGCAGCCTTCTGATGTTTAAAACATTTTAAACATCCAGCGTATGCCGGCCAGACATACACATGGCTACAGATGCCCATTTGATCATTTCCCCTTTCACACGTATATTATACTCTTGAGTAACAGAATGGTGCACATTCAGAAGGGACCAGGGAGAGAAGCCTGGGTTCCCTGCGTTCCACTTCCTAGCGTGCTTTGTCTTGCTTCTGTTCTTGTTTGAGATCATTCTGCCTTGCTGCTGCTGCTGCTGTTCGAATGGGGAAAGTGCACATTTTGAACAGGGAAAAGTTGAGCCTGTTCAAACACGCACACTCCTCCTCGTTGACTAAAGCGTGAAACTGTGCATCACTTGTTCCCCAAACACCTAGGGGTGCTCACATCACACCAGTTTTAAAAGCACTCCACTGGCTGCCAATCAGTTTCCGGGCGAAGTATAAAGTGTTGGTTATTACCTTTAAAGCCCTACATGGTTTGGGTCCAGGCTACCTACGGGATCGCCTTCTCCCGTACAATCCACCCCGCACACTTAGGTCCTCTGGGAAGAATCTGCTTCAGTCAGCCAAAACTAGGCTGACTAGCATTACCCAGAGGACCTTCTCTTCTGCTGCTCCCAGATTATGGAATGGCCTGCTGGAGGAGATTCGTCAGCTCACCAGTCTTTTGGAATTTAAAAAAGCCATAAAGACTGATCTCTTCCGGCAGGCCTATCCGGCGGAATTTTAGGTTGCCTTTAAGATGTTTTTACGATGTTTTAATGATGTTTTAATGATGTTTTAATGATGTTTTAATGATGTTGTTTATGATGTTTTTAATATGTTTTAAGATGTTTTAATAGTATGTATTGTGTATTTTATATTTTTGTTGTCCCCCGCCTCGATCTAGTCGGAGAGGCGGGTAAGAAATAAAATATTATTATTATTATTATTATTATTATTATTATTATTATTATTATTATTATTATATATTCCTGTTCCTGTTTGGGATTGCAAGCGGGGTAAGTTCGAAATATGATTTGTGAACTGAAACGAAATTCTCCTGCATCCCTTTGGGCAGCGCTATGAGGTCAGTGCGAAATTGAACGCGCTCTGAGTCCTTCTTTTTCTTCAGGATTGGCAAACAGGTTTTGTTTTGGGTTTTTTTTTTGCTCTAACTGTTTGAGTCTAACACATCGGGAATGTAGAAGCAAATTATAAGGCAGGCACGAAGCGTTGGTGGTGGGGAAAAACAGAACGGTTAGTGGCATGCTTCGCAGTGCTAATACACAGGGCCATCTAGCACGCACGCACACCCGCCCTGCAATAAGGCCATCAAGTCCAGGGTCCAAAACTTCCTAGCTGCACCACTGGTGCAAATGCACAGACTTCCACGTCTGTGGGGTTAGTGCTAGGAAATTGACCCTCATGCAGACTGCACTGAGGCAGCAGGGCCGGTGCAAGGCAGTTTGGTGCCCTAGGCAAGATCAGATATTTAGCGCCCCCCCCTTCCCACTTGAGCCCTCCCTCCCTATTTCTGGCGCCCCCTTTAGCTCTGCGCCCTAGGCAGCTGCCTAGTTGGCCTAATGGTAGCACCGGCCCTGACTGTAGCTTCACCAGCCTTCCATTCCCACAAATCACCTAAGCGCTATATTTTATTGGCTGGTGGGAAATTCCTTTAGAAGAAAAACTTCCGCAGGGATTCCATCTACGGTATTCCAATGTGCAGAGAAACCTTGGGGAATTTATGGGGACTCTGAACCGGGCAATAGTTAACTTTCTGATTGATGCTCTGCGGCTATTAACCATTCTGTGATTATTTAACAGGACCATTATCTTAGTTGAACTTTGGCCTCTGGCTTGGAGCTGGGGAAGGGGGAAGGGTCAAGGTGCGTTTCTCAGCGGCTAGTTAGCGTCTGGATCTCAGCGTCTGGCTGCAAAAGGCCTGGCTCCACGCATGCAAAGGATGCCGGGGCCGCGTGTCTCACAGCTCGCTCTCCCACACTGCACCAGCTTCAAGAGAGCCATCACAGCAATCCCCACATACAGTAATACCTTGGATTGCAAGTGACTTGGTTTGAGAGCGTTTTGCAAGACAAGCAAATTTTTAAATATTTATTTGATTTTTTTGGACTTGATATACAAGCGACGTCTTGCAATACAAGTACTGTAGTACGGCTTAAATTAAAAATCTCTGTACACACTTTTTTGGGGGGGGGGGATTTCGATTTGATGTAAGAGTGTTTTGGATGACAAGCACGTTTCCGGAACGAATTATGCTCTCAATCCAAGGCATGACTGTACACACCGTTGTGCTCGTGGCTTTTGGGTAGGGGAAGGAAGAGAGTCAGTGCAGTGTTGTTGGTGCGGGGCGGGTGTTGTTTCCTTCTCATGCACATGGTGATCTTTACAATTCAACTTTTGAGAGGGAAAAGGGATCTGGGAATATGGATTTATCAGGGAGGCTGGTTGGTGACCCCTACTTCGGCGGGGCTCCTTTCCCACTGCAGGTTTTCCAGCTTTTATTTGGAGCTTCGTAGGAGCTGTCCATGGCGCTCCGTGGTGGTGAACCTATTTTGGGGGGACCGAGTTCCGCACCGTGGATGGCTCCCACGAAGCTCCAAATAAAAGCTGCCAAACCTGCAATGGAAAAGGGAGCCCCACCAAAGTAGGATTCACCCAGCCTCCCTCAGATTTATGAATCCTCACTGACCAAGAAATGAACTGTGTGGGGCTGTGACGGATGTGTGGGCTTTGCGCCTGGAGTGGTTGTTGGGCCAGGATCTCTTCTCGATCATCCCAGTTTGCAGGACACGGAATAATGGGCTCAAGTTACAGGAACCCAGATTCCACCTGAACATCAGAAAAAAAATCTCCTGACTGTCCGAGCAATAAGACAAGGGAATCAACTACCTAGGGAGGTGGTGAGCTCTCCCAATCTGGAGGCATTCAAGGTGCAGCTGGACAATCATCTGTCAGGGATGCTTTGACCTGGATTCCTGCATTGAGCAGGGGGTTGGGCTCGATGGCCTTGCTTGTAGGCCCCTTCCAATTCTACTTTTCAATGATGTGATTCTATGATTCTCAGAGGTACCACGCTGGAGGCAAAGCCAGCTGCAGAAGTAGGAGGTCTCGGTAGGAGACTTTGTATTAGGGTGGCTACATGCCCTGCTTTACAGAGCACAACTCTCTATTTATGGGGTGGGGGACCTCAGTTGTGTGGGGGCAAAATCTGTCCCAATCTGGCCTCCGGGGGTCTCCAGATGGCCATGGGCCCTTCCCCCTTGAACACCGATCATTCGGTGCTTTGCGGACTTCCGTGCAGTTCCTCCCACCCCCCCATTCTAAAAGGGTTGAAGACCAGTGCCTCTCCGAAGGCTCCGTGGCTGGCAGGAAGGGCTTCAAGCTAACAATGTGCTGGTATTTTTCGCCCCTCCCCTTCTGCCTTTGGCCACACCCATCACTAGAATGCACACACACACACCCCGAGAGCTTTTCTGAAATTGAATGTGGTCCTCAGGCTGAAAGAGCTTCAAGTACTCTATCTGAAGGGCTACCAGAGGATAGATCTCTGTGTCAAGGTGCCCTCTATTTGAGGGGCTTTCCAAGCCGAGTCCGGTTTAAAGATACGGAACTATAGGAAGGGAGAGCACAGCGCCGGGTCCCCCGGTCTCAGCCTTCCCCAGTGGGGCGCGATGCATTGCATTTCTACTGAAATTATAGTATAGTATAGTAACATCTGCATGTAATGCGCATGTAAATGACCGCATGCAAATGTCATGCAAATATAAGCCTTCTTTTGTGCTCTGCTTCGGCGTTGTGCTTGCTTGCTCCTTTTGGGGCCACCTGACTTTGCATCCCCGAAATTCTGTGAGGGGCACAGAGGACATGCTGGAAGGGAGAGGGCATCATTTCCTGTCCAGCGTTTGCCCCATTTGTAAAAGGGGGTGAGGAGGAGGGTGGTCCCAGACAAACTCTGTGCTGGATTGGGGCACCCTGCAGAGCCAGCCCTGCCTCGTGGCTGCTGCCGCCGAGGTGGAAACTCCAAATGGCGCCACCACCAAAGAGGACGCTTAAGATACACGAGACACGATCCACGGGGGCGTTCTCCATTCTGCGTGCGTGCTGAACGGGAATTGTCCGAGAGCACCTCGGCTCTTACCAGTGAAAGCAGCCGTGGGGAACGGGACGTTATTATTATTATTATTATTATTATTATTATTATTATTAATATTTATTTATCGCCCATCTGGCCGGCAACCGGCCACCCTGGGCGATGTACACAGAATAAAATACATAAATGCAATAAAATACATTAAAACAATATAAAAATTTTAAAATCTTAACCCACCCCATATTCCCGCCTGAACAACCAGGTTTTTAATGAGCGACGGAAGCTCATCAGAGAGGGGGCATGGCGGAGGTCACTCGGGAGAGAGTTGTGCTGGCCCAGCCTTTCCCAAGCTGGTGCTCCCCTGATGTGTTGGACTACAGTTCCCAGAATTCCCCCCCCCCAGCTCTGCTTCCCGCAGGTTGGGGAAGGCCGGGCTGGACAGACCTTTGCTCTAATCCACCGGGGCTGGTCCTACATCCTGAATTTCATAAGGCGGCCGCTGGCATTCCTCTGGAGCTGCGGGCAATTGTCCGATGACGGTGTGGACCCCCGGATTCCAAGGGCAACTCAGCCTTCGCGCAGCCCCCTCCTCCAAGACTGGGCACTTTGCTCAGAGCGATTCGCTGAACTTGCCGACTTGTAGCCAAGAAGGTGTCAGCCGGCTGCCGGAGATGGATCGAGAGAGGAGCCGTGGACACGCCAGCAGCTCAAGGAGGCTCCAAATGTAGATTTTTCGAGGCGAAGCTGTTGAGCAGCGAAAATGCAAGCGGTATCAGAAAGCCCATTCACAGAGTGAGGCCGATGGCAAGGAGTGATCCTGCCGAGAGGTCTGGACTCACAGTACCTAGAGCAGTGTTCTCCACCCTTGGGTCCCCAGATGTTTTTGGCCTACAGCTCCCAGCGTGCCCCAGCCAGCATAGCTGGCTGGGGCAAGCTGGGAGCTGTAGGCCAAAAACATCTGGGGACCCAAGGGTGGAGAACACTGACCTAGAGCGTCCAGCCCCAGTGGGGGGTTGGTCTTGACCCCAGTGTGGGGTTGCGCAGCATGGTTCAGGTTCTCTTCTAGAATCCCTTCCCCTGTCTAACAAACAAAACAATAGGGCTCCGATCCTTCCCCTGACAGAACAGCAGCCAGCGAGGAGTTGCTCAGACCCGAAGGCCAAGACGCACAGCACCCAGGAGGTTCCAGTGCAGTGGCAAAGTTGGATCAGACCCCTGTGGGAGTGCCGGGCAGGTCAGGCCTCTTTCTAGGATCCCTTCCCTTGTCTGAGGAGCTTTTGGGAACTGGCTCCGGTCCCTTCCCTCGGGGTGGTGGAACGTCGGGGAATTTGGTCCCTAAGAGACGTTCCAGTCCCCTACCTTGAGGTGGAACAATTTCTAGAGCCTGTCGCAAAATGCCATCAGCTACATCGATTTCTGACGAATGAAACCGTCAAGCTTGTGCCGCGGGATTGGCTGCAATCAAATTCAGTCAGAGTGCCAGAGTGCGTGATCGCAGGACCGGGGCCCTGACAGATCCTGAGATATCTGAAGTCCCTGGTGCAGAATGGGACTGGGCCGGGCCCATTCATTCGAGAGACGACACGTGCGTCCATGGAGACAGTCCCAAGGGGGGGGGCCCTCAGATGCCAAACCTGCTGGGCTAGCCAGCTGGTAAGTGGCCCTACTGCAGCCCCAGCTCAGGAATCCATCGTTCTGGGAGCCCGGGACTCGGGTCGCTCAGTTATTATGGGATGCGGTTGCTAAGCGGCAGCGGCAACAGTGCAAGAGGAGGTCAAGAGCTGTGTAAAGGCTAACCTCTGTGGCGACTTTTTCACTCCTAGGTTGAACATTCACACAGCAGGTCCATTAAGTTTTACTGGAAAACCATGTCGCGACGGGGGGGGGGGGAGCAGCGGGGAAGAGGAGACCTTCCCTAGTTCTCACACCATTCTTCCAGCCTGGAAACAGCAGATGCTGCTCAGACAAGCAAAACCTCTGCTTGAGACTGAGGACCGAGTGGGCCACGCAAAGGAGATGCGTCCATGCATTTCTGCCTCTTTAAATGTGTTTGAATTTACAGTAATACCTTGGATTGCAAGTAACTTGGTCTGAGAGCGTTTTGCAAGACAAGCAAAATTTTTAAATAAATTTTGACTTGATAAACAAGCGACGTCTTGCAAGACAAGTAGTGTAGGGATGTAACCGCTCACCTCGAGTGGGCGTAGCGGGCCAAAATCGCCCCCGCTCACACCCGCCAGAGACTCGCTTTGATATAAGAGTGTTTTGGATTACAAGCACGGTTCCGGAACGAATTATGCTCTCAATCCAAGGCATGACTGTATTGTTTTAGGGTGCAATCCTGTGCCTGTTTAGACAGAAAAAAGCCCCACAACTCCCAGCATCCCCCAGCCAGCATAGCCTGGGGCAGGCTGTTTTTCTAAGGGTGGGTGGTATTGGAAGCTGGGGGGGGGGCGGGGTAGTCTAAATTGAAAACTGTGGTTGTGAAAAGGGATGGCTAGAATGGGCCATGCCGGTTGGGAAAGTTTAGCCTGGTAGATTTCATAGATTTCATAGATCATAGAGTTGGAAGGGGTCTACGAGGCCATCGAGTCCAACCCCCTGCTCAGTGCAGGAAACTAGAGGAGGGGTCTCCCATCCAAGTAATAACCAGGCTTGACCCTGCTTAGCTTTCCACACTCAGATGTCCCTTCCCGTTATGGAGATTAGCTGACTAGAAGCTGCCCTCAGAGATGGCCATAGGCCAGGGGTGGACAACCTCCGCCTCAGGGATTCCCCAGATGGTCAGGGCCTTCCCCACCTCTGATCACTTGGTGGTTTCCCAGCTTTTGTGCACTTTCCCCCCATTCTAAAAGATTAAAATGCTTGCTTCACCTAAGGCAGTGTTCTCCAACCTTGGGTCCCCAGATGTTTTTGGCCTACAACTGCCAGCATGCCCCAGCCAGCGTAGCTGGCTGGGGCATGCTGGGAGTTGTAGGCCAAAAACATCTGGGGACCCAAGGTTGAGAAACACTGACCTAAGGTAAGAGCTCAGTAAAAACTTTAGGCTACGATATGCAGGTATTTTCCGCATTTTTTGTGAAAGAGGTTCTCCACTCACAGGTAGACTACTCTGGAAGCGGGATTACGTACTTTTCTCTCTCCCCTCCCTAAGGAATGTGCTGATTCAGAGGTCTCTGAGAAGGACAGAAGCAAGGTACATCTTTCGTTTTTGGTAGCCTCTCCTGGAACTTGGGTCTGAGAGGAGGCACTGGGAGCTGACTTCTGTCTCTGCAGGAAATCTTACGGGTTCTCCTAAGCATCAGACAGGGAACAGGAACAGACCTCTGTATATATATATATGTGTGTGTCAATAAACCTTATATCACAGAAATGCCATAAGCCTGTCTGGTGACCTCCTTCCATGGGAACTGAACCCTGAGCAAGGGCTGGCAACCCTAAAACATCTCACCACTTGGAAGTGTGTACACACACATACACACTGTATTTTAATGTTGCATCTGTTTATGAGCTGCTCAGAGAACTTCTGTTATGGGGTGGCTATATAAATACAGTAAGGGCGCAATCCTATGCATATTCAGACAGAAAAAAGTCCGACAAGTCCCAGCATTCCCCAGCCAGCATGGGAGTTGTAGGATTTTTTCCTGCCTAAATATGCATAGGATTGCGCCCTATGTACATCATCATCTGTTGCTGCAAAATTGACAGATGTCAGAGATTTCATTTCATTTCTGTACTGCCCAACAGCTGAAGCTCTCTGGGCGGTTCACAAAAATTACACACCACAATACCAGATAATAAAAACATAATCTAAAATCCCTAACGTACAACATTTAAAACCATTTAAACTGCTAAAACAGTTACAATTAAGAGACTGGACCTGACAGAAGCAACTGACATAAATGTTCCATCCATATGCCATCAAATGCCTGTGCGGAGATTGATTCCGAAATATCGAATCTTTCACAGATCCAGACAATATTTGGAGAAGAATCACCACCAACTTTCACAGTGTCAAATTCCATGATGTTGGGAGCGGGGGTCATTTTCAGCTCTACTACTGGAGAATTTTCCCAGGGCCACGTGACTGGCTCATGGTGGAGACCAATTCCGAGGCCAGATGGACCTTGGTCTGATCTGATCAACAAAGCTTGTCTTCTTGGGTTCTTCTGAGTCAAGACCTCCCCCTCTGCACACAAGGAGCTGAGATAGCCCTAGACTGGTAAGCATCTCTTTCTCTTCTGTTTGGCTGGTCGTACGGAAAGGAATTGGGTTAAGGAGAATCCAATGGAAAATGAAATAGGGAAGGTTTCCATCTAGCAGTGAAACAATTTCTCTCTTTTTCATTGGCTTATTGATATGTTTTGTTATGGCAGCTCTGTATGATCTACTGAGTGTTAACTTTTTATTCGTTAAGTACGCTTTACAGTATTTTTTCATATACAGTAATACCTTGGATTGCAAGTAACTTGGTTTGAGAGCGTTTTGCAAGCAAAACAAAGACAAAGCAAAACAAGACAAACAAATTTTTAAGTATTTATTTATTTATTTATTAAATTGATATACAAGCGACGTCTTGCAATACAAGTACTGTACAAGTACAAGTACTTGCAATACAAGTACTGTGGCTTAAATTACGGTAAAAATATCTGTACAAATTTTTTTGGGGGGATTTCGTTTTGATATAAGAGTGTTTTGGATTACAAGCACGTTTCCGGAACAAATTATGTTCTCAATCCAAGGCATCATGAATGTAAACATTTAAAAATATCTGTAGCACAAACGATGGACATAAAGTGAGCAGGAAACAAAACCTACCTACCCCGATGGCCGTGAAGTCAGAGTCGTACATGTGAATAAAGCAGCACTTTCTGGCACAGTGATGAACAAGGCACAGCAAAGGCAACGTTCTGCGGGAGGACATTGAGCTAAACTGTGTGCAGGACTAAAACTGCAACGCTCTAAAGCCGCCTTCCCCAACCTGGAGGCCTCTCGATGTGTTGGACTGCAACTCCCATCACTCCCAGCTTGCTGGGAGTGATGGGAGTTGCAGTCCAACACATCGGGAGACCTCCAGGTTGGGGAAGGCTGCTTTAAAAGAATCCAGTGTTGGTTCTACGTAGAGTAGACCCATTGAAATGAATGTGTATGTCTACTTTTATCATCCTATTATTCCCTCAAAATCTATTGCCACAATAATTTAAGTGCATTGTATTCCAGATTCTTCTCTTGTCCGGTCAGTTTTCCCCCCCACCGCTTCCTGACTGCTACCTAAAGGAGAAAGCAGCTAAGCCTAGGCCCCAAATTTGGGATTTCTTAGCCCCAAGCCACCACTGCGGGGGCGTTACTCATTAACCCCTTCCTTTCCTGGGGAGAAGCTCTCCCAACGCAGTGAGATTATATACATCCTTTGCCTTCTCTCTCCCCAAACGGCAGCTCCGATTCCTGAAGTCCTGGGGCCCGTCTTGGCCTATTGGGGTGGAAAACCTCGGGTTCTCTCAACACCCCCTTGTTCTCCCGGTGCCCTTCCGAGGAAGAGGAAGACGTCCTGCGCCCTGCAAACGTTTTCCTTTGAGCATTAACAGAAGCCAGGCACAATGGTAAGTGCGGGGAAAGGCAATAGTTTTACTTAGGCCGGCTCAAAGATCGCAAAGAGTGTGCCAGCTTTCGAGATTTCCAGATCTCTCTATCACAGTGTTCTCCAACCTTGGTACGCTGGCTGGGGCATGCTGGGAGTTGTAGGCCAAAAACATCTGGGGACCCAAGGTTGGAGAACACTGCTCTATCAGATTGGCGGCAGGGTTTGGGAATAGGAGAGGCAAAAAAAGTCTGATTGGACGCTGTAGTCCAGATGTCTGCATAGTCAGAGCCTGAAGATGTTACGGAAGAGGAGGGAACCTAGGAAGTCAAACGCTTGGTCCCTCTAGCCCAGTATTGTCGACATTGACTGGTAGCAGTTCTCCAGGGTTTCAGGCCAGAGTTTTTCCCGGCCTTACCTGTAGATGCTGGGGATTGAACTCGGGACCTTCTGCATGCAAAGCGGGGGGCTCTGCCGCTGAGTACCGCCCCTTCCCTGTGTCTGCAGACATTCCGGTTGGGCTCTGACAGTTGATCGGATGGTTTCAGCACCCCCTAGGACAGTGATGGCGAACCTTTTTGGGCCCGAGTGCCCAAACTGCAACACAAAACCAACTTATTTATTTCAATGTGCCAACACTGCAATTAAACCTGAATAGGTTTTAGTTTTAGAAAAACAACTGAATAGGTTTTAGTTTTAGAAAAACAACTCATACAGTTGTCCGAACTAATTAACATCTTTTGTCTTAAAAGAAAAACACAACAGAGCTTTCAATGATACAAACAGTTTTTTGTTGAAAAAAAAATCAACTCAAAAAATTATTATAGTACTACATTGTACACATAGCCTGAAGGGAATTTATACACACTTTTTAAATAATTAGGCACACCCGCACATGTATTTTTGGATAAGGGGGATTCTCAACTTGTAATATGATTATATGCCAGACTGAAATTGTATGGGGCAAGCTTTACCCCGGGTCCTTTCCCTGCTTCTACAGGTGTCGGATTAGTAAAAGTAAAAGTCAACCTGTACTAGGATGAGCAAGATAAACAAGAAAACTAAACGTGCTTAACACATTTTAAACACTTTATGTCTTGGACTGCAAACACGGCATTAGGTAAAAGTTTGCATTGGGCATGCTTTTGCACAATTACGTAATGTGATTTTTGCTATTGCATGCATGCTGATAATTTGTCAAACCTTGGCTCATACTCCGTTAGTTTGAGAGCAACACATGCAGCACTCAGGTCAACTGTTAGGGCTGTACATCCAAGCCATGCTCTGTGCATCATTCTTCAAAATCTTTTAAATGTGATAACAATGTAGAAAAGAATTCTGTAACAGGAATTCTAGAATAAAATCATTCTGTTCCACACTGTGAGAAAGAACAAGATCATTAGTGTTTTGCAGAAGGGGACAGTTTTTTCGCGATCTGGTGACCAATGGCTCGAGTGCCCACAGAGAGGTCCCTGCGTGCCAGCTGTGGCACCCGTGCCATAGGTTCGCCATCACTGCCCTAGGACCTCTGCATGGGAGAAAATAGCAACTGTCGATCCTCCATTTCTGAAAATATAACATCTGGTTATTGACTCAAAACTTTCTCCATCCTGGGAGAACCAGACATGTGCCTCGGTTGCTGGAAAACAGGGGGAGCGCTCAAGAAGGAGGAGGCAACTGTTGTGGGTCCCGGGACAGGCATCCTTTCTCCTAACAAAGCTGGAGATGCATAGGATAGGATTAAGGTGCATGGGAGTTGTAGGCCTTCCCCCCCCCCCCATCTAAACTTGCATAGGATTGCACCCTTAGATGCTGCGCTAGGTTAGCACAAGTTTGACGATGCAGGCAGGATCCAGGAGAGAATTCCCTCACATTGTGACTCGAAAGTGCTGCTGAGCCCCACATAGCTGTTGGTGGGGGGAGTGCCGGCCAGCCACCTTTCGAGAATGAAGCGGTTCCCTGGAATAAGTCCCTTGGAAGACATCTCACCATTCATAAGCGTCGTCTCTCCTTGTACGGAGCTGCCTGCACCCAACCGGCCCGTGTCATCTTCAGGGCATCGGCCATGCCGACCGGAGGTGATTTGGGATTGTAGATCAGCACATCTGGGCGGTGCCAGGCTGGGGAAGGCTTTTGGTGGCCACTGACACTGGCAATTGGGCTACCATGTGGACTGGTGTTCTGCCAGTATAACACAGCTTCGTGTGTGTGTGTGCGTGTGTGTGTATACTAGCTGTTGCCCACGGCTGCGCTCGCGTGGATTTTAGGATTTGGTATAATTGTTTTTAAAAGAAACATGTATGGAAAAGATGCAGTGTCTCTGACTGAAAGTGTAACGTTTAGGCTGGGTGCTGGCAGCAGAAATCTGTTGTGACAGAAATATCTGTTCTTAAAGAAAATTCAGGTTAGTCTTGAGAGTAACAGGGGATGAGGAGTGAGCGTGCCAAGTTTGGGGTAGATCCGTCTAAACGTGATGGAGCCTATGCGACGATGCCCCACACACAACAGTTAAGTCAGTCATGTAAAAGGTTTCCCTCCCTTTTCACCCCCTCAGGGAACATTCTAAATGGCCTAGGGGAGATTTGCATGCCCAGCCCTATTGGCCCCTGCAGGAATTCATACGAACATTCTAAGTGTCGTATGGGCTATTTGCATAACTGCTGCTATTGGCTCCTGCAGCAATTATGAGGTGAGGCCTATTTGCAGAACTGCAGATTTATTTATTTATTATTTATTCATTATATTTATACCCCGCCTTTTTTCCTGCAAGGAACCCAAGGCGGCTTACAGAATCCTCCTCCTCCTCCTTTTATCCTCACAACAACAACTCTGTGAGGTAGGTTAGGCTGAGAGGCAGTGTCTGGCCCAAAGTCACCCAGTGAGTTTCATGGCTGAGCGGGGACTAGAACCCGGGATCTCCCGAGTCCCAGTCCAACACTCTCACCACTACGCCACACACTACGCCACACACATATGAGAGTGGGGTGATTTTGCCCCCTTTTTTTCACCCCCTTAGGGACAGAATTTCCCAAAATCCTTCCTTAGTGGGGGGTCTATGTCATAAAAGCAATGTCCCTTCAAAATCTCACGTTCCTAGATTAAACGGTTAGAGCTGGGCGTTGATGAGTCAGTCCATCAGTCAGTCAGTCAGTCAGTCTGGGTTTCCTTTCTTGTCCCTTCGGGGATTAGGTACACGGTGAAGGTGGAGTCCGATTTCAGAACTGGGCTAAGACCTACGGCTCCTCTCCAGAACTGTATTTCCAGCCAACAACTGTCGATGAGATCAAAGAGGTAAGGGCGGGGTGTGTGTTCTCCATTTGTGTGACCTCTCCAACTTTCTGTAGAAGCGTGGCGAATTGGAAACAAGCGGCTTGCAGCGAGAAAAAGGCGAGCTGCCCTTCAGCCTTCTAGCTTTATCTCCATCATCTAGAAAGGCCAGGAAAGGAATGCAATCCACTCGATGGGGTGGGGGGAGCCAGAGGAAGGAAGGAAGGAAGGCACCAGAGTGGGTTAAAGTGCAAAAAAAGTCAATAACACACACACACACACACACACACACTAAAGGTGCAATGCTATGCATGTTTAGACAGAAAAAGGTCCTACAACTCCCAGCATGCTGGGAGCTGTAGGAATCAGAGTTCCCCCTACCCCGGTCCTGCTGCGTGTGAGAACGAGGCAGGCATGTGATGGGCAGAGCGATCCTGTGTGCCCCTAGACAGAGTCTAGGGCAGGGGTCCTCAACCAGGGGGGAATTCCCCCCCCAGGGGGGATTTTAGGGTTTCAGGGACAGAATTAGGACCACAGACTCAAACTGTTGGAATGCTGATCTTTCTACAAATTTCTACGCTGGCTGGGGCATGCTGGGAGTTGTAGGCCAAAAACATCTGGGGACCCAAGGTTGGAGAACACTGGCCTAGAATCTTCGGAGACAAAAAGGAGGGGTTGAAATGTGCACAGGGCAGTGCAGCGTTGGGCCTCAAACTTGGGGCGGACGAGAATTTATTTTCAGTTTGCAGATCACTCAAAAGTGCGCCATTCGCAACCCTGAACGCGAACGGGAGCACATATTCTTTGAAAACGTTCACAAAAGCCCCGAATACATTTTCGCAAAATGTGCGCTCTAAAAAATGCACCGCTTTTTATTAGAAATGCACGCTTTAAATTGTGCTTTAAAAAAGCTGTGCGTTTTTCAAGTTGTGCACTTTCACGCTTTAGTCGACGGGGTGGATGGGGGGAAGAGAGCATTTTCCAGAAATGTGTGCGCTTTCCCGTTTGAATGAATCATAGAATCATAGAAAAGTAGAGTTCGAAGGGGGCCTACAAGGCCGTCGAGTCCAACCCCCTGCTCAACCTCATGAACCGAAAGAGGTTGCAAGCGCAAATGGGAGAGCGCCGAAGTGAGCTTCGAAGACGTACAGTTTGGAGCATTTCCGCAAGCGGAGGCGTCCCTGGCTCTCCCACCCCTACCTCAAACCATCTCGGGCAGCCTCCCTCAACCTGGTGGTCTCCAGATGTGTTGGATGGCAACTCCCATCATTGGCCATGCTGGCTGGGGATAATGGGAGTTGTAGTCCAATCCACCCACAGGGCGCCGGGCTGAGGGGAAGGCAGAGCCAGGGGCTACCTCTGTACAAATGTGCGTGCCTGATCTCTCTCTCTGCAGATCCTGGATCTGGCTAGGCAGAAAAGCAAGAAGGTGAAAGTGATCGGGGGCGGACACTCCCCTTCGGATATTGCCTGCACGGATGACTTCATGATCCAGATGGGAAAGATGAACAAGGTCCTGAAGGTAAAAGGGGGATGACGGCAAGAACGGAGCCAGTGTGTGGCGTAGTGGTGAGAGCGCTGGACTGGGACGCGGGAGATCCGGGTTCTAGTCCCCGCTCGGCCATGAAGCTCGCCCTGGGTGACTATTGGGCCAGTCACTGACTCTCAGCCTGACCTACCTCACAGGGTTGTTGTGAGGATAAAGTGGAGAGGAGGAGGAGGATTATGTAAGCCACCTTGGGTTCCTTGCAGGAAAAAAGGCGGGGTATAAATATAATAAATAAATATTAAATAAACGGCCATGTTGTGGGGCCATTCCTTTCGCCCACCTAACTTGGATGCCATCATCTGGGAAGTCTGAGACCAAGTGGGGCGTGATGGCATCCAGGATCCATCCCTGGTTGTTAATGCCCAACAACATCCCATAATAATTAGAGGTAATGTTCTCTCTGGACATGGAGCTCCTTTCAAACATATGACTTAAGACTTATTTACTTATTCTTTGTATATTGACTGCATTTCTATACTGCCCCAAAGCTGACGCTCTCTGGAATCTTGTGACGACCTAGCAGATGGGTGGGACCTCCTCCAACAAAACGTTGAAGTGTGGAGTTTGCTTCCCGTTCAGTCGTGCCCTCCCGATTCCATTCCGCCTCTCGCCCGGGCCAGCATTCCATGACCGGGCTGACCGGGCTGTTTTTGGGTTCCCTCCCCCA
Organism: Shinisaurus crocodilurus; assembly: GCA_021292165.1. Taxonomy (NCBI): domain Eukaryota; kingdom Metazoa; phylum Chordata; class Lepidosauria; order Squamata; family Shinisauridae; genus Shinisaurus; species Shinisaurus crocodilurus. The sequence continues at coordinate 6,838,824 of CM037879.1, forward strand.
ACTTAGGTGTTGTTCCCCCCCCAAAAAAAATATCTTGCATACTGCTGCAAACCTTGGGGTGCCCCAAACCTGCTGATCCTTCCTCCCTCAAGTGCGTGGATGATGGTGCTTGTTTGGCTACATAAGGATCGGCACAATGAAAAACTGAGGTCGCTGGCTGGGGGGGGTGATGGGAGTTGTGGTCCATCCCATCTGGAAGACACCAGGTTGGGGGAAGGTTGGTAAATATAGTAACAAATTGTGGGGAAATCGAGAGAGCAAGATTTGTCTAGAGAAGCAGGATGCCATATTTGAAAAAGCAACATAAAATAGCGTTCTAATAAATACGCAAAGGGCGTGCTCCCATGCAAGTTTAGACAGAAAAAAAGGCTTACAACTCTGGCTGGGGCATGCTGGGAGTTGTAAGCCTTTTTTTTCTGTCTAAACTTGCATAGGATTGTGCTTTAACTTTAGCAACAGATGTTCCACGCTTTGGTTCAGTCACATAAGAGTTACAAAGAGTCGGTAGGCTAACCTGGATGACTATGGTCGATCGTTTATTGTGTCTGAGGATTTGACCCAAGGACTCTCCGGGGGGGGGGGGCATGGGAGATGCTTCCTTCCCAGCTGGGCAGCCTGATCTGAACAGCAACCAACCTCATCTCTTGCAGGTGGACAAAGAGAAGAAGCAGGTGACCGTGGAAGCCGGGATCTTACTCTCTGATTTGAACGTGGAGTTGAGCAAACACGGCTTGGCTTTGCCTGTGTAAGTACAATGTGCGCCTGTGTGTGTCCACTCACGCTGAGATGGTGTCACTTCCAGCGTCAGCTCGTAGGCCTGGTCTATACCAGGGATGGGGACTCGGACTCGAGGACTCGACTCGTGAGTCGGACTGAGTCCCTCCTCTGACTCGACTCGGACTCGAGTCCCAATATTTTTAATGGGACTCGAGACTCGACTCGGGACTCGAGACCAAGGACTCGTCAACATCCCTGGGCTGTTGACGAGTCTTCTGGCTGTGCCAGAAGGAGCACGATCACCGGTGAAGAGCGCATGGAAGCGAGGCGCGCCGCTGCTCAGCCACTGTGGACAGCTACCAGGAGTGCAGCCCCAACGATGTGTTGAGATTTATTTTGATTGATGTGTTGTTGTGGGGGGTTTGGGTTAGGGTCAGACATTTTGGGTTTGGCTGCCTCTGCCTGCCTGTTTGGGGTTCCCAGCCTCCTCTGCCTGCCTGGTCTCTTCTTGACCTGTTCAGCAGTTGAATTGTCCAAGACAAAGGCCTCTGCCTGCCTGCTTTGGGGTTCCCTTCCTCCTCTGCCTGCCTGGTTATTTTGGGTTTGTCTGCCTGGTCTGTTCTTGCCAAAATCAGTGGCAGAGTTTTGAAATTAAGCCACACATCTGAAGTAGCCTTATTTTGTTGGGGGGAAACCCCATTGATTTTAATAGGGACTCGTGGAGTCAGTTTTGGGAGTGACTCATGACTCGTGACTCGTGAGTCACCATTTTGGACCAAGGACTCGGACTCGGACTCGAGACTCGGGTCCAAAGACTCGTGACTCGACTCGTGACTCGAGACCAAGGACTCTTCAACATCCCTGGTCTATACACGCAGTAGAACGCAGCGTCAGAATCTAGAGCAGTGTTCTCCAACCTTGGGTCCCCAGATGTTTTTGGCCTACAACTCCCAGCATGCCCCAGCCAGTGTAGCTGGCTGGGGCATGCTGGGAGTTGTAGGCCAAAAACATCTGGGGACCCAAGGTTGGAGAACACTGCTCTAGAGTTAGTCGAATGGGCTGTGCCACTCCAGACTGCAGAGGGAGGACACTCCCCCATACGAAAGCCTTCGGCCCCACCCTTTAAACACACAAAACCCACATCGGCACGTACGCTTTGGCCCTGAGATTCAAGGCTTACAGATAAGCTTCCTTGTGGGTAGGCACACCAGTTTGCTATTTCAGTGGCGGATAATACTGGGTTCAGCGTCGCAGCTCTGATACACCCGCCTCTGAATAGGCTGTATGTTCTACAAAGATGCCCAGGCAGAAACCTTCGCCCCATTTTGCCCTCTCTTTAGCAGAGGCGGCACTGAAAAGGCTCAGTGGCAAATGAGTTCTTTTAGAAGTGACCTGCCGAGGGAAAATGGGCTCGTGGTATCGTATGCAAATTCACTCAAATGCCCTGACATCGGGGCGAAAGGAGCTCTTTAATCACAGAAGGACTTAATAAGATTGGGTCTCTCTCTTTTTCGTTTGGTCTGAGGTTATCCGGGAGTAATTGCAAGTCTTTCAGGCATTCCGAGCTGTTTTTCAGCTGGATTTGGTTTGAAATTGGGGAGGGGAACGTGCCTTGATTTTACAGGAACCAAGAGAGAATTCATGGTGGGGAGGAGAATTGAACCTGCGAATTTTGTGCACGTGGGGATATTTTAGTCATGCAGTTCTGTCAACACACACACACACACAAAACCTAGCTGCATCCAATATAAAGCAGAGACAAAGGGATCTTTCCACTATCAGCCATGTGGGTCACTGTCCTCCAAAGTTCCTTCTTTACTTTACAAATTAGTTTATTAATTCCTCTTTAGAAGAAAAAAAATTATACGCACAGCGAGAGAGAGAACAGTATCACACAGTTTAAAAGGATTACACACTGTAAAATAAGCATACAGAAATTTCGATAGAATAACCAGTATAAATATATGCGTTCCTGTTCGTGCACTGCATCGGCTCTGGTCACTTTGTCGCAACTTTATAAACAAAACAATACAAAGAAACTACAGAGGAGATTGATTCCTTCTACTAACACAATGACGTACATCATCTTCAAATTTATCATTCCAGAAACTAAAAAAAACTGACCACTTCCTTATAAAATTGAATCTCATACATCTGATTTTCACGGGCCCCAACACAGAATGTAAGTTTATGCATTATAGCTATATCCCAAATCCTATAGAACCAATCTGAGTGAAGTGGTGCCACTTTCTTTTTCCAATACAGTAATACCTTGGATTGCAAGCATAATTCGTTCCAGAACCATGCTTGTAATCCAAAACACTCTTATATCAAAGCGAGTCTCTGGCGGGCGTGAGCGGGGCCGATTTCGGCCCGCTATGCCCGCTCGAGGCGAGCGGTTACATCCCTACGACTACTTGTATTGCAAGACGTTGCTTGTTTATCAAGTCAAAATTTATTTTAAAAAAATTGCTTGTCTTGCAAAACGCTCTCAGACCAAGTTACTTGCAATCCAAGGTATTACTGTACTTAGCAACTGACATTTTAACTGCTGCTAAGAAGTTTGTAACCATCTCAGCGTCGGCTATATCAACGCACCCTTCCAAATAATTTACTCATAGTCTCTGTGGTTCCTTTGGAACATGAAGCCTCAAGCCTGTAATCTGTCCAATCCAAAGTTCCTTCTTCTTACAATGCACTCTCTCTGTGGCTGGATGCGCTGTGACATGCGCTCGGCGTTCATTTTGGCACGTTCTGGACTCAGAGCAGGTGGCGATTAATTACCTTTTGTTCCGAATGTCACATTCGTTAATATCACTGCCTCGGCAGCTACCGTACCTTTGGGAATAATAGCGGCTGCATCTCCCCATTCTGTGAGTCTTGTTCACTGTCCCGTTTGGACTCAGTCTAGGAGCTGTTTCGGATGTGGCGGCAGCTGGGGTCATCGGTACAGGAACGCACAACACGGGGATCGGGCACGGCATAATGGCTACTCAGGTAAGACCCCGACGGGGCCCACCTTCTTACCACACAGGACTCGTTCCTCATGCCCCAAGGCTGCGGTAGGCTTTGCGGAACATGCACTGCCTTCACTGGATACGCCACGGCTCTCAGGCGGCACAGTTGTGATGCATTAGTGTGCTGGTGCGCTCCTGCGCCCGTGTGTGGCACTGCACAACACAGTGAGCCTCCAGACTGGAACCAGAACCTACCAAGAACGGTTTTTTGCTTTCCGCTTACGAAAGAGCTCCTCCCCCCAGCTGACACCAGTAGCGCAGTCAGGGCCGGATTAAGAGCATTATGGGCCTGGTGCTGAGGATTTTGGTGGGCCTTTTTATGGAAATAAATAAAATGAAGACGCAATTTTATATTAAAACAAATTAAATATTTTAATTACCATTAAAGTGCCAAAACTCAAAAACTCCTGCAGCTCATCAGTAAGGGTCTTCCCAATTTCCCCCAAAATTTATTTATTAAAAAAGAAAAAGCAGCCACAACAAAAAGCCAGGAAGCTTTGCTTGACCAAGAATAATTGTGTTGTTCTTGTTGCTTTGTTTCGTTTTCGTTTTCTTGTTAAACTAGCATTTGAACAATTGAGCTGCGAATCAGAAAGATCTTTTGCTCGAGGCTGGAGAGAGAGGTCCCTTCTAAATCTGAATATTACAGACCCTAGCAAGCCCCCCATGTGCTTCAAAGAAATGTAGTAACAGTGATTGAAATGCAAAAACCTACCGAAATGCTAATTTGAGAACAACAGTTCTTGCTAGGTCTTGCCTCAAGCCTGTAATGCAGATGTGCTTAGAACACCTTTCTAATCTTGAAAAAATCATTAATTATGCTGAATGATAACGATCAGAGCTAACTCAAATCGTGCCTTGTGGGCCTATTTTCTGTTATGGGCCTGGGGCTGTCGCTCCAATCGCCCCTATCTTAATCCGGCCCTGAGCGCAGTGGTACCTTTTGATGTGCAGGGGCTCATCTTGACAGCCTCCATAGCCATGCCCCACAAGGAGGGTCCAACAGTCCAGGCAGCTGTGTGGATCCACATCAAGGAACCAGTTCCAGCAGTTTTCATCTCCACCAGGAGCTGCTCTTCCGTAAAGCTAACAGGTCTTCACTGCCATTTCAAGGCCAAGCCACCACAAAATACTTTACGTTACAATAAGGAACGACAGGTTGTTTCTGACAAAACTGATTTCCACCTGCCCCCCCCCCGCCGCCCAGCTGCTGCGACTCGTAGGGATGTGCAAACGAAGAGAAAGCTGATCCTTCGGATTTTCGGGTGACTTTCGCTCCTCCACCCGCCGATTTGTGGAATTCGTGCAAATTGCATTTGAACATATTTCCACGAATCTGCATTTGCACCAATCCGTACTCCCAAAAATGCGCAAATGGGCCAGGAGATGCACAAATCTCCCCATGATAATATGTATTTTCATGCTTTACTCCGGGGGGGAGGGGGATTTGCACATTTTTCATCGGTGTTTTGCTAGTTTGTTTATTTTTCTGCGGCTAAATTTTCGCGAAAATATGCAAAAAAATAATTTTAAAAAATCTGTCTGCAAGCCCAGACTCCACGCGATCTGGGAAAGACGGTCCACTGCGGAATCCATGGGGCGGACTCTGAGAAATCCAGACTCATCTGAGTCCGTTGTGAATGTCTCCGACACCCCTAACTGTGAGGCCCGCAGCTCGGCTCGGGGGGCAAAGGGAAGTCTGGGGTGTGTGTGTGGCCGGTGCCATCAGCATCCAGGGGTGGGGACTCGGACTCGAGGACTCGACTCGTGAGTCGGACTGAGTCCCCCCTCTGACTCGACTCGGACTCGAGTCCCAATATTTTTAATGGGACTCGAGACTCGACTCGGGACTCAAGACCAAGGACTCTTCTTCAACATCTCTGGGCTGTGCCAGAAGGAGTGGAGAGGAGCGTGATTGCCGGCGAAGAGCGCGTGGAAGCGAGGTGTGCTGCTGCTCGGCCGCTATGGACGGCTACCAGGAGTGCAGCCCCAACAGTGTGTCAAGATTTATTTTGATTGATGTGTTGCGTACTTGGGAGAGGCAGAAGGAGGACCCGAGATTGTGTGGCTGCTCTGAGTGTGAAGTAGCCTTATTTTGTTGGGAAAACCCCCCATTGATTTTAATAGGGACTCGTGGAGTCAGCTTTGGGAGTGACTCGTGACTCGTGAGTCACCATTTTGGACCAAGGACTCGGACTCGAGACTCGGGTCCAAAGACTCGTGACTCGACTCGTGACTCGAGACCAAGGACTCTTCAACATCCCTGTCAGCGTCCCTGCTGATCACAAAGTGTTGGTGCTGCTGCTGTGTCCCTGTGAGCCTCGCCTCTACCGCACCATGGAGTGACACCGCCCTCCCCACACACAAATCTAGCCAAAATGCTAGATTAGATTAGAAGTTCCCCTAATAGTAGCAAGCAGCTTAAGACAGGAACTTAAAAATGCACATCTCACACTTCACTATCCCAAAAGCAGCACATTTCACGAGAAAAAAAATATATTTTTTGCCGATGTGGGAAAACGGATTTGTCACACGAGCAGATATATCTTTTTTTCCCCCTTTAAAAATAAAAATAAAAATAAAAATTGGGGGCAAGTCCTATAAAATCAGCGATGTGGCAAGAGGAAAGTAAGTAGACCAGATGGTAATTTGACAGGTAGTGGGATCATTAGAAGGCTTTCCTAGATTTAGGGTGACTGGGAAATGCATTAAAGGAGTGTTGTTGTTTTTTTAAATCATTTGTCTTGCTCCAAGTACTCACGGGGAATATTTGCTCAAAATATGCAGAGGGAGCTGTCATATTTCATGGCACTCAGCAGATCTCTCTAGAAATCAAGAAAAGTGAGCTGATAAGGGATAAAACAATTGCAGACTCAGCTGAGGGTATCTTGGCATTCATAGCTTGCATTGGAAGGCGACGTGAGGAAGGGAGGCCTTCTAAGTGCTGCAACACCGGAAAGAAAACTGCAAATGGGATTATTTAGCATTCAATGTATGGATTTATTTCCACCCCGCTTTTCAGCCCAGGCTGGCCCATGAAGCAGCTTCCGGTTAAAATCCATACAAAGCTACAATCAAGGCTGCCGTGGTCTGGGAATGGCATGGTTGGCACACGCTTCCAGCACTCCTGGCTCTTGATAGTACAATGAGGAAAAAGCTTTTTGCATGTGGCGAAGCTGAGGGGGCCATTTCAGAAATTTTCAGGGGGGTGAAATGGGGAAGAAAGGAGAGGCCTGCTGGCCGAGGCAATGGTGCTGCCCCTCTCGTGGATGGGTGGCCGCCATTTTTATTTCCCATAAGCTCCCTGAGAAGGATGGTCTGTGCTGATGCCGCATTGTTTCCAGGGGAGGTCTGGGAAATAAAAATGGCGGCTGCAAGCCAGAGGAGAAGCAGCCGGCACAACGCGCATGCGCACACACACGCACGCACACGCGCATGCGCACACACTCAGACCAGATTTCTAGCCAAAAGTTCTCCCAGAAGAATGTTCAGCTCCGCTTTAGTGGCGGCCCAGATTCCAGGCTCTATCCTTCCAGAGGAAGGGAGCAGATGCATGCAGAAAACAGCAGCTGCTTGGCCAGTTCTGCCCCATAACGCTTAAGAGTAGCCTTCCCCAACCTGGCGCCCTGCAGATGTGTCGGCTGGGGATGATGGGAGTTGCAGCCGGACACATCTGGAGGGCCCCAGGTTGGGGAAGGCTGAGACAGAGGGACTTACAGGACTTGACCTCATCCAAGTAACCGTGCCCCATCTGTGACGCTCCAAGGAAGACTGTGCGTATGATGCATTTCCATCTTTATCGGAGGAAACATCTGCATGTTGCTTTTCTTCCCTGGGGCCTCCAAGGCAACTCGCAATGTTCTAAATTCCAAAATAAGAAGCCCCAAGGAATCTCTTGAAATGACAGCCGCCAGAGGGTTGAGAGAATCAAAATGTCTTTGCCTGCCACCTAAAAAAGAAGGCCCCAAAGGCAGAGCCACACGAGCTGGGCGTCAGATGTTCCAGGGTTGCGCCACGGCACTGCAAGGAGGCTGAGCATGCAGCTTCTGGGGCTGAACCTGGGCTCAGGTGTCCGTCTTTGGGGCCTTACTCCTTTGCTCCCCCCTTTCCAAGGTGGGCTCATTTCTCCTTTGAAAGAAGGATGATGGAGAAGAAAGCTATATAAGCTCTCCCGCGTCCCGCCCAGGGCTAGCCCAAGACATTTATTCATTTATTTCTATTTCTATTATATTTATATCCCGCCTTTTCTCCTCCAAGGAACCTAAGGCAGCTTACATAACCCCCCTCCTCCTCTCCATCTGATCTTCACAACAACCCTGCGAGGTAGGTTCAGTTGAAAGTCAGTGACTGGCCCAAAGTCACCCAGTGAACTTCATGGCTCAGTGGGGACTAGAACCCGCATCTCCCGAGTCCCAGCCCAACACTCTCACCACTACGCCACGCTGGCTCTCAGAACAAAAAATTATGTTTTCCTACTGTATCTTTAACCAGAACCACCACCACCCTCTTGGCTTCTCGGTCGGCGGAGGTCAGGCTGCGGTAGACCTCGGGCAAGTCACTGGGTGACTTTGGGCCAGCCACTGACTCTCAGCCTAACCTACCTCGCAGGGTTGTTGTGAAGATAAGATGGAGAGGAGGAGGATTCTGTAAGCCACCCTGGGCTCCTTGCAGAGGAAAAAAAAGCGGGATATTAAATAAATAAAGTAATTGCCCTACTATAGTTGATCAAGAAGTCAAAATATGCACCGGCAACTGCCATGTTTGCAGTGCGCACTCAGTGACACTTTATTGCTCAGGCAGATGCATTTACATGTGCTCCAGGGCCAAGGTGTTTGGACCTCACACTCTCAGATGTAAATTCAAGAGCAAGGATGAGGAACCTGTGGCCCTCGGGATGTTGTTGGACTACAACTCCCATCATGTGAGAGCCAGTGTGGCGTAGTGGTGAGAGTGTTGGACTGGGACTCGGGAGACCCGGGTTCTACTCCCCGCTCGGCCATGAAACTCACTGGGTGACTTTGGGCCAGTCACTGACTCTCAGCCTAACCTACCTCACAGGGTTGTTGTGAGGATAAAATGGAGAGGAGGAGGAGGATTATGTAAGCCACCTTGGGTTCCTTGCAGGAAAAAAGGCGGGGTATAAATGTCGTCATCATCATCATCATCATCATCATCATCATCATCACCACCACCATCATCATCATCACCCCTGACCATTGCTCATGTTAGCTGTGGCTGATGGGAACTGGAGTCCAACAACATTTGGCGGGCCACACGTTCCCCTCCCACGTTCCAGAGACTCTGGGGAGGGGGGTATTTCTGGAGCAGCCTTTGCCTACCTGGTGCCCTCCAGATCTTTTGGATTTCAACTCCCATCAGCCCCAGCCAGCATGGCCAATGGTCAGGGATGCTGGGAGTTCCGGTCCCAAAGATCTGGAGTGCAGCAGGCAGGTGAAGGCTGTTTCAGAGGGAAAGCAGCCATGCTGGACTGTTGCAGCAACACCGACAGAGTCTTGGGGCACCTAAAGGGCCGACTCTTTTATTACAGCCCACGCTTCCGTGGACCGCATTAATAGAGGTATAGCTTCCAAATCGTGGGAAGTGATAATTCCCCTTTACTCGGCACTGGTTAGGCCTCATCTTGAGTACTGCGTCCAGTTCTGGGCACCTCACTTTAAGAAGGACGTAGACAAGCTGGAGAGGGTTCAGAGGAGGGCAACAAGGATGATAAAGGGACTGGAAACAAGGCCCTATGAGGAGAGACTGAAAGAACTGGGCATGTTTAGCCTTCAGAAGAGGAGACTGAGGGGAGAGATGATCGCACTCTTCCAGTACTTGAAGGGATGTCACACAGAGGAGGGCCAGGATCTCTTCTCGATCATCCCAGTTTGCAGGACACGGAATAATGGGCTCAAGTTACAGGAACCCAGATTCCACCTAAACATCAGGAAAAAAATTCCTGACGGTCAGAGCAATAAGACAATGGAACCAACTACCTAGGGAGGTGGTGGGCTCTCCCACTCTGGAGGCATTCAAGGTGCGGCTGGATGGCCATCTGTCGGGGATGCTTTGACCTGGATTCCTGCATTGAGCAGGGGGTTGGACTCGATGGCCTTGCAGGCCCCTGCCAACTCTACTTTTCTATGATTCTATGATTCCATGACTGGAGGCCTGGCCCCCGGAGAATGAACATGCCAGCAACTCGGCATTAATAAGGCATCCCCAAACACGAAGCTGGGGACAGATCCCACGTGTACTGAGACATTATTATCACAGCCTTCCCCAACCCACGGCCCTCCAGACATGTTGGAACTACGACTCCTATCACCCATCTCGAGCTGGCACGCCCATCGGAGGGGCCAGCCAGGTTCGGGGAGGCTGACCTAATCTGCGAATCTGCTTATTTTTATTCCATGTATTACATTTACGTCCCGCCTTTTGGCCAAAAACGGCGCTCACGCTGACTGGCAATTATAAAATGCAGATTAAAACAAAATCTGGATTAAAACATACCATGAAATTTAATTTAATTTAATTGATACACTATGGAGTGTCTCTGGCACTTTGCTTTGCTATGGATCCTGCATACCTCCTAGGCGGTGGGGGGTTTGGATGTGGGAGCTGGGGGCTTCATGCTTGGGGGAACACGGAGTTCCCCCCCCCCCGCCAGCCCCTCTGCCCCATAGTTTATGATGTCATTAATATCAGGTCAAGGCTGCTTGCAGAATGGATCGCAGTTCCCCATTTGGATGGTGGCTGCGGAATGGATTATCCGGCTTTCAAGGTGATGGATCAGTTCCCCCCCCCCCATGAAAACCGGTGAATTATAAGAAATGACAGGGGGAGGCAGTAAAATAAGAGAGGAAGCACACGAGGAGGCTAATAAAAGGAGGCAGGTGATCGATAGACAAGAGGGACGGCAGTGCCACCTTTCGTGGGATCGACGACGCTACTTAAAATTCATGAGCGGCCGTCAAAAACAAATCCATAACAATATGAAAGGAGAAAATCCTAGGAAGTGGGGGATGAAAACGGAAGGAGCCGGCCGGCTGGCGTCCTGCGGTTGCCCCAACTGGAGGGCCACAGTTCTTGCGAAGGCGTTACAAAGTAGAGGACAAATCCACCCCATGTGCCTTCCCGTTCCCGCTCTGTCGGGATTGGCCTTTGAGCCCTTGATGCCGCCCGCTGGGTCCGTGCAGCCAGGATTTGGACTGGCAGCCGCTCCGCTGGGCCTTAGGCGGAGAGAGGCTTTCCGCAGCCCTGCTAGCTCGGAGACTTTTAACTGGGGAGGGCAGCGATCAGGAGCAACACTGGAAAAAATCTAGTCTGGGAGAGCAAAAGGGTGGCGCGTGCCCATTATTAAGGGAACAATGATTTCATCCAGGGAGGTTGAAGCTCTTTCAGCCTGAAGGCCAAATTCCATTTTGGAGAAGCTCTCGGGGCATTTCTCACTTTGTCATGCAGAGTCCCGAATTCCGCTGCCTCCTGCAACTGCAAGCTACTTAAAGGGGCCATGGGCAACATTGCAGCTAAAACTTTTAGCCTAGCTGCAATTTTGCCCATGGCCTCTTTAAGAGACAGTAAGCAGGGAGGGAACAGACATGAAGGGGGGGGGGGGTGCGCGCGTGCGTGCATGCGTGCACGCGCTGCACCCACTGGCCCGGACCAACGGAGAGGTGAATGAGAGAATTTATCACATGATTCCTATCTTTATATTGCCAAAGATTTCATTTCCTAGCAAAGCTGACTCTGTGCCTCTAACAGGTGAGGTTACAGTGACAGAAGGAAATGCAAGAAGAAACTTCCCCTTCTCTCTCTGAAGCTCCATGTTTGGGGGTGGATGGGGTAAGCTTCACCTGTTGAATTTGTGCCAGTCCTGACAATTTTAAAACAAAAAGAAAGAGATTGCCCTGCAAGCACTGACCCCCCGCCCATGAAAAACACCAGATATCAACAATTAAGGATTTAAGTAAGGTAAAAACAATATTACAAAAGCCACTTATACAATATTATAAAATAATATATAATTTAATAATGTAATAATGATTAGATATAAGATTTTGTGTGTTTCCTCTGATCACTTTTGGACTTGACCATGCCCTTTGCTTGCCTGGCCATACCTTTGGCCACGCCCCCGTGCTGCCTGGCCACGCCCTCTTGATCACACCTTCATGTTGCTTAGCCATACCTCTGACCAATTCCCAGGTGTGCCCCTATTTTCATCTGTGACACGTTGGAGGGCATGGGGCCACATTCCAGTGGGGCACAGGGCTGAAAACCAAAAGGGGTGAGGCCAAAAATACGAGCCTCTTTCAGCTTCTCAAACTCTCACTGCCCATGCCGAGGCCTATGGGGAGGCATTTTCAACCTTTTAGGATGGGGGGAAACACTGCACAAAAACTGGGAAGCCCCCAAACAGCAGTGGTCAGGGGGAAAAGATGTGTTTGAGGAACCCTGGAGGGCTGGATGATGTGGCCCTTGTCCCTGAGGGCCTGCTGTATCTGGATTTAATAAATGACACCCGTGGGAGCAGGAAAGTTAGGGGTGGGGTGAGAGTGCCGTCTACCCCCTCGGAGTCATCCCTGTCGGGGATTGAACCTGGGGCATTCTGGGTCGCCCTCTGCCATGGTGTTACAGCCCACCACCACCACCGTGCAATACAAGAGCTGCAAATCATGGCCGATGCCATACGAAACTGCCTATTGCCAAAAACCGACCACTGGTCCATCTGGCCCAGTATTGTCAGACTGGCTGTGTCTCTCTCCAGGGTCTCCGTCAGAGAGAGAGAGAGAGAGAGAGAGAGAGAGAGAGAGATCTTCTCCCAGCCCTGCTAGCCCTTTCAAGTGGAGATGCCAGAAATTGAACTGGGGATCTTTGGTGTGAAAAGATCTGCCCTTCCCCAGAGCTACATGCATGCAGTAAAATAGAGTTTGCATGCAGGAAATAGATCAGTGTTCTCCAACCTTGGGTCCCCCGATGTTTTTGGCCGACAACTCCCAGCATGCCCCAGCCAGCGTAGCTGGCTGGGGCATGCTGGGAGTTGTAGGCCAAAAACATCTGGGGACCCAAGGTTGGAGAACACTGGTTTAGCGCCTTCACCTTCCTTGATGGGGAAAAAGAAATTCACAGATCCACAGGCCATTGAAGCCAGGGAGCCAAAAGCAGCCATTTTGGTGTGTGTTTGTGTGTTTGTTTTAACCCATCGCCCCATAGAAATATTCCCTGATGATGATGATGGGGCGCTGTTAAAATGCTGATTTATTTATTTTTTTACTGCTTGCTTGATTGATTTCTATCCATCTTTCTGATGGTTCATCTTTCTGGCTGGGGCATGCTGGGAGTTGTAGGCCAAAAACATCTGGGGACCCAAGGTTGGAGAACACTGCTCTACAATATCCTTTTTAAGTGCTGCACTATATTAAATATCAATCAATCATATTATTATGGACATGGACCCGCAGAACCATATTGAATATGGCTGCACCTTATTAAAGCTGCAGCAGTTCTGCCATCTTTCGCATCGGGCCCCTGCAGGAACATTAGTGTCCGTGCAGTTCTGTGATGTGCATTGCTCCCGCGGACCAAAGCTTATAATGCACGTGTGCCGTGCGTGTGTGGCAGGGGGAGCTGTGGGCCACATTTGGTATATACGGTAAGGATTTGTATATAAATACATTTTTCAAAAATCACCCGGCTTTGGAGTGACGCAGAACTCTGCGCCGAGCAGAAACGTGGGACGATGACCTTGGCTTCCCTGCGCTGAATCTCTTTTCCGCCCCTCGGAGTGAAAAACGGCCTCTCTGGCTACACAAGCGGAGTGGTAAATAGCTACGTAGGGAGATAACAAAAGCCTCAGCTGCAAACTTTGCAGAGTGACGGGCAGGCGGCCGGTTTCAATTGCTTTCTGTGTGATTTCCCTAGAGCTTGTTTTCTACCCTGAACCTCTTTGACCTCAGAAAATTACCTATATGGAGAAAAGGCCCAGCCGGCAGCCGCCACCCTGCGCACAAGGTCTCCTGTGCTCTTATTTCTCCCAGTCTTGTCCCTTGTCTTCTCTTCCTCCTTGGGGAGGCGGGGGGGAAGCAAAACCCACAGCTGGAGTTATCATTGCTAAAGGAGGAATTCGGTCAAACTGACATATTGGTTCACCTTGAGCCTGCCGACAAACCCTGCAATCAGGGCCCCAGAAAGTAATTTTCAGCCAGGCAGGCGGGGTGGGTGGGTTGGGCTGGAGATCACACAGGACATTTGCTTTGCAACACTGTTGGGATATGAAGGCTGGCCCGGTAGTCAGCTCACGACTGTCATCTGCTGGAGAAGCTCTCGTGAGCTGCAAGAATAGAATAGGGTAGCCAAACAGACGAGGAGAAGAACTGTGCGTCTCAGCATTGTGTGTCATCTTCTTGGCGCAGTTTGGGCTCTGGGCTGCAGACGACACTGTAAAGCGGGGAAGGCCGAGGGTGTTCACCCGACCCAGAACATTTCACAGTTCCCAGACTCAAATCTGTGTGGATTGTTGCTGAGATGGAAGCTAGGGAACCGAACTCTGACGGGTGCTTCCAGACGGACAGCTCCCAGCACGACCGGTCCGAGGGCATCGCGCACAGCTATTCTGCCGGTCTCCCCTTAACGCAGTGTTTCTCAACCTTGGGTCTCCAGATGTTTTTGGCCTACAACTCCCAGCATGCCCCAGCCAGCGTAGCTGGCTGGGGCATGCTGGGAGTTGTAGGCCAAAAACATCTGGAGACCCAAGGTTGAGAAACACTGCCTTAACGGGTTTTTTTGTGGTAAGAGAAAAGATGGAAAAAGGAGCGGTGGGAAACCGTGGGGGAAACCGTTTACAATGGGAAGACAATGGTGGTGCCTGGACCCCTCGTAAAATTCTGCGTTTGAGGCACGGAGGGAGTTGCACAATTGAAGATTCATCAGGTGGGAATATGGGGTGGGCTAAGATTTTAAAATTTTTATAGTTTTAAATGTATTTTATGCTGTATTTTATCGTGTTGTACATTGCCCAGAGTGGCCGGTTTGCCAGCCAGATGGGCGATCCATAAATGTGACAAATAAATAAATAAATAAATACTGCTTTTGATTTGGCGTTAAAATGAGCAATTTTGGTGGGGTAGAAATTCCACATGCAACAAATTCCAAAATATGGAGATTGTACGAGTGTTCCCCGTTGCTGTTGTTGCCGTTTTAAATCCGGGTAGGGCGACACGTGGTCCGCGGGCCACATGCTCCCCGTGGCCTTTTTTTTTTGCAACCCCTCCCACTGCCAGATTTGGTGCTGAAATTTGGTGGTGCATCACCAGCGACGAGGAAAAATACCCTCCATTTAAAAAAACAAACATGGTAGTTTGGTGCCGAAAATGGTGAGGGTCCCTTCACAGATATCTCCAGGGATCATAGAATCATAGAAAGGTAGAGTTGGAAGGGGCCTACAACTAAGCCATCGAGTCCAACCCCCTGCTCAATGCAGGAATCCAGGTCAAAGCATCCCTGACAGATGTCTGTCCAGCTGCACCTTGAATGCCTCCAGACTGGGAGAGCCCACCACCTCCCTAGGTAGTTGGTTCCATTGTCTTATTGCTCTGACAGTCAGGAAATTTTTCCTGAGGTTTAGGTGGAATCTGGGTTCCTGTCACTTGAGCCCATTATTCCGTGTCCTGCAAACTGGAATGATCGAGATGGACACACGTGTGTGCGCGAAACATTCTACAGCTGAACGCAGACAGAAACTGAGACAGAAAATGTCATGGGTTGAGCAGCTCCCAGATTAAAATATGATCCCTCCCCCTTTCCTTCAATCTTCCCATGGCAGGTGGTTGCCTTGACACTGCTGACAGCTTCTGGGGAAATCCTGGAGTGTTCCAAAACGGTGAATCCTGAACTCCACCAAGCGGCCTGCGTGCACCTGGGCTGCTTGGGAATCATCCTCGCCGTCACCTTCCAGTGCGTGCCAGAGTTCTACCTGCAGGAGACCGTCTTCCCATCCACACTCAAAGAGGTGAGGCCAAAATACCAGGGCCAGGAAGTCAAACTGGCACTCTTTTTGAGGGGCATGTGTGTCTATCCGTATTCTAATGTGAAGAAAAGCGTCAGAGTTTCCTGCAACACACACACACACACACACACGTGTAAACAAGATAATCCCAGCTAGAGGTTGAGAAACCCGTGCAAATGTACTGATGGGCTCTGATGGGCCCTGACGCCTCAAGGTCTCCCATGTCTTTCTTTGATGTCTCGGCGCCACAGCTATTTGCATGCAAATGTTCCCAAGCCCTCTGGTCATGATCAAGGAAGGAACCACCCCTCTTCTTCCTAGCCCAGATGAAGTTCATCCTGATTGGCCAAAAACAGCTGGGCTACTGAAAGGAGGGGTGGGCGGGGAATCTATACTGCCAGCTGTGACTTCTGCTTTGGGTTGTTGTTGTTTGTCTGGACGTGAAGCAGCGTGGGGTAAGGCTTTTGCGGAGGCAGGCCCTGAGAAGGTCAACCCCCAGGCAAAGAGAGTAAGTGCCTGGGTGTTTATATAGTAAAGGAACTAGTTTTTGTTGTTTTGTAGCGCTACTTGTGTATACCAAAGTATCTCCCCACCTTTCTCCTTCTTCCCTCATTTCCCACCTTTTGTTGTTATCTGTTTTCCTTAAATAAACTTCCCTGGTTTTACCCCACACGGTGTGTGAGGATCCTCTATGGTTCAGTGCTAAATCCAGTGTATAGACCAGTGTTCTCCAACCTTGGGTCTCCAGATGTTTTTTGGCCAAAAACATCTGGGGGACCCAAGGTTGGAGAACACTGGTATAGACCAAGGGCAAGTCCCTGAGAGAATCAGTGTCAAGAGACGGCAGAGCCAAGGCTGGCAGTTTTGCACCTTTGATCTCTGGTCTTGAGTAAAGGACCGGTTGGCACTCCTTCGCATCTAAAAATACAGACTTTAAACAACAGCTCTAGACCAGTTCAGCCAGCATGCCATTGCAATTAGTTAATGAATATTCTTTCCACATAGCACAGTCTCTGCGCATTTCATTAGTTAGGAAACCTTTTAATCTCAGGAGTTTAACTAGGAAGATTAAGTGACTTGCAGGGAAGGTCTGTTCTTTGGAAACGGATTTTTGCAGTGTTTACAGCGCGCACGTGTGTGTGTGTGTGTGTGTTTGTTTGTTTGTATGTGTGTGTGTCTCTCTCCTTTGCTGTGCATCAGAGTTTGTAATTATTTGTTTGCCATATATATATGGCAAACACCATATATGGTGAGGGTCCATTCGTTGTTGCCGTTTTAAATCAGGGGTGAGCGAGACGTGGTCCGTGGGCCACGTGCTCCCCGTGGCCTTTCTTGCAGCCCCCTCCCACTGCCCCCGCTGCGCTGCCAGATTTGCTGCTGAAATTTGGGGGTGCATCACCAGCGACAAGGAAAAATAGCCTCCATTAAAAAAACAAACATGGCAGTGCCAAAATTGGTGAGGGTCCATTCGCAGATATTGCCAAGGATGGACACACTTGTATGCAAAGCATTCTGCAGCTGAACTCAAACCCAAACCCAGTTGTCTGCCACTGCATTTAGGCATTGCTTGGAGGGGAGGGCAGCAGGTAGCCAAGGCCTCTTTTCTCTCACCCCCCCCCCCACTTTTTATGCACTTCTCTGCTTATGCATTCACCCTCCATTTTACTGGAAACAACTTTTACAAGTGCAAAACCATGCAATGCATGCCAAGGGCTGGAACGTGTATTACTTGTCCCCAGTGGTGTCACGGGCACTGGCCAATAAGTACTTGGAACATCTAGGCACACAACTGTTGAGGCAGACTTCAGCTGCAATCCTACCCCCACTTACCTGAATTCAGTTCCATTGAATTCAATGGGACTTACTTCTGAGTAGACATGTGTAGGATTGCATTGTCCATCTCTCTTCTGAGAGGAGAAGAGAGTTTTGCCCTGGTTCAGAAAATGTTGTCTCTGATGTTTTCTCGGTGAATGTTTCCCTTCACACAGGCAGGCACAAACCGAGAGCTCGCCTGGTCTAGAAATCACCAGACTTTTGAGTTCCTTAGGGCAGCTATTTTAAAACAAAAAACGTGACCTTCATAATACTTCTCCACTTCTTCTTATCAATATACAAATGTAAGCATTTCACCAGCCTTTTGCAATCTTCAAAAATCACCCCCATTCCAAACACAGGATATATTTAGCACCCTTGATGTTCGGCGCTTTTGCTCTCAAGACACAGCCTATCAAGAAATCCAGCAAATTAATGTGATTATCTAATTACAGAATTAACCCCAGCTCTTTTTATTTTGGTCCTTGCATACCCAGATATAGGCCTGCCAGAAACTAGCTTTCAGCGACTTCAAGTTCACAGCTCGCTGGGAGGGGCGTAGGAACACATGCTGTGTGTCCACCTTAGTTACTTATAAAAGGTTTAAACAAGGCCAGTGATTTTTCTTGCCAAAGTATCCATTTCTGCATTCATGGTGAGCAAATGTGTTCATTTATTTATCTGTTTATAATACTTTGATCACATAAGAAGAAGAACCATGCTGGGTCAGACCAAGGGTCCATCTCATCTGTTCACACAGTGGCAAACCAGCTGCCCCTGTTCACACAGTGGCAAACCAGCTGCCCCAACCAGCTGTCCACAGATAGGGCATGAGAGCATTAGCACCTTCCCACCCATGTTCCCCAGCAACTGGTTTACGGAGGCATACAGCCTCTGATACTGGTGGTAACATGTAGCCATCAGGTCTAGTAGCCATTGATAGCTCTATCATCCATGGATTTGTCCAACAATCCCCTTTTAAAGCCCTCCAAATCGGTGGCCATCACAACATCTTGTGGAAGTGAGTTCCGTAGTTTAACTCTGCGCTGTGTGAAGAAGGACTTCCTGTCATCTGTCCTGAATTCCCCACCAATCAGCTTCATGGGATGACCCCACTGGGTTCTAGAACAACAAGAGAGGGAGGGGAAAAAAAATCTCCCTATCCACTTTCTCCACACCATGTATAATTTTGTGCACCCCCTTTCTCCATATTGCTCAGGGTGATATACTTGGTTCCCTCCTCACTTTATCTTCACAGCTACCCGGCGAGGTAGATTAGGCTGAGAGGGAGTGAGTGACTGGCCCAGATTTACCCAGCGAGCTTCATACGTGAGTGGAGACTTGAACCTGGGTCAGCCTGGTCCTAGTTTCACAGTCCAAGCCAGACTTCACCAGCCTGGTGCCCTCCCAGATGTGTTGGACTACAGCTCACATCATTCCATGCTGGGTGTGGATAATGGGAGGTGTAGTCCAACACGTCTGCAAGGCTGCCCTCACCATTACCTCCCACCCCACTGTCTTTTTAATTGTAAAACAGTCATCTTTCATCTCTGCCTCTGGCTTCTAACCTCCTCCCAGTTGTTTCCTACACACTCATTTCTTTTGTTTGACTGTCAATGAGGTTTTGCAGGTTTTTGAAGCACTACAGTCAGAAAGCCTGCAAAGCCTGTTTGACCAGAGACGATAGTTGGGCGATCATTGCATCCACCATGATGTCGTCTACCAAGCCAGCTTCAGCTCTCTGTGGAAATTGGCCCCCTGGTACCCTCCAGATCTTTTGGACTAAAACTCCCATAATCCCTGACCATTGGCCATGCTGGCTGGGGCTTCTGGGAGTTGTAGTCTAAAACACCTGGGGGGGGGCACCGGGTGTCCCACCCCTAGAGGAAGCATGGGACTGGTGCTGAAAATGGCTGCCCTGTGTCATGTTTTACACTTCACCACTGTAAGGTGTGTCATCATCATCATCAGGCGATCACTCGTGACCGAGTAAGATTGTCTTCCGGGATAAAAGGAGGAAATTCTAAAGAAGATTGTGTAGACTCTAGCGATGGGTCCGTAAGTGACTGTGGAGGCCAATTCTAGATCCACACAGCTTCCCACAGTGAGGACACAGGTTACCAGATAGAAGATGGTCCTGTAAAGGATTCATTTGACGTGCTTTTCGCTTAGCACGTTTCTCCCTTTCACCTTGCACTCGGGCTTCTTCAAAGTCCATGGAACCTTTGTGAAAGGCCAACCTCCATTTAGATCGTTCATGGGCCAGAGCTTCCCAGTTTTCGATGTTTATATTGCATTTTTTTAGATTAGCCTTATGAACATCTTTACACCTCTTATATTGACCACCGATATTCCGCTTTCCATCCTTGAGTTGGGAGTAGAGTAACTGCTTTGGGAGACGGCAGTCAGGCATTCGAACAACATGACCGGTCCACTGAAGTTGGCGTTGAAGGATCATTTTTTCAATGCTAGTAGTCTTTGCTTCTTCCAGTACACTGACATTTGTTCGTCTATCTTCCCAAGTAATTCGCAGGATTTTCCGGAGGCAACGTTGATGAAACCTTTCAAGGAGGTGGAAGTGACGTTTATAGATAGTCCATGTTCGCAGGCATACAATAAAGTTGGTAATACAATGGCTTCATAAACCAGTGTTTTGGTCTTCTTACAAATATCCCGATCCTCGAACACTCTATGTTTCATTCGAGAAAATGCGGCACTTGCGGAGCTCAAACGATGCTGGATTTCACTGTCGATGTTAGCTGTAACAGAAAGATAGCTGCCAAGATAGAGAAAATGATCGACATTTTCCAGTATTGTCCCGCCAAGCTGGATAGATGGCATCACCAAAGGGTTAGCTTGCACTTGCTGATGAAGCACTTTGGTTTTTTTGATGTTAAGTGAGAGACCAAGTTTTTCGTATGCTTCTGCAAAAGCATTTAGGATAGTTTGGAGATCATCCTCTGAATGTGCGGAGACCACATTATCATCAGCATACTGAAGTTCCACAACGGAGGTTGTAATTACCTTACTTTTTGCTTTCAGCCTGCTGAGATTAAAAAGCTTTCCATCATTCGGTTGAGTATTTCCATGCCCCGATCAGTGGCAGCCAATGAGGTAAACTCACGGACGGCAGGGGAACCCTGGGGTGCTGGAGTGTCCGTCTGCCCTGCAGGGCCCGCCCTACCACTGAGCAGGGTGAGGCGACTGCCTCAGGCGGAAATGCTGTGGGGCGGCAGCAGCGGCTGTTCCTCATGAACGGTGGCTTTTTCCCTCCGTTGGAGGACAGAGCTGTGTATGCCACACAGACCAAAGTTGGGCTTCCTTAACTAGCCTGCCGCCTCAGGTGTGGTGGATTGTTCGATCTGTCCTGAATCCCCCACCAATCAGCTTCACGGGACCGAAGTAAGTAAGATTCGACTGCCAGTCCAGTCAGCGTCTGCATGTGGACTGGGGAGGGGGCGCCATCTTTTCCTCCGCCTCAGGAGGCAAAATGTCTTGGGACGGCACTGCTGGGATCCCAGTTGGGATCCAAGGGAAGATGCCAGAGAGGTCAGACTTGTCCTATGAAGGCCGACAGGATCATAGAGCTGCATATTCTGGACGCTCTGCTTTTCCCTGCGGGATTTGTGTTGTGTTTCGTCAATCCCTGCTGCTCAGTCGATGATGAGAGAACTTGATTTTTGAAGACAGGTGGGGCCCCAGGATAGATCCTGGGCAGATTCTGTTTTTGTCACATGCCTGGTAGAGCATCGATCATGGCCAACGGTGACCTGTTCCTCTGGCCAGCCAAGGGATGTCTCCTCTGTAGCTTGCAGCGCAATGTCCAGAGGAGAGAGACAGGGCAATTTATAAACTTTGAACCAGGCTTGAAACTGAGTAGCCAGAGGACATGCTTGCCTTGAACACAGGGGGGCTGAACTGCCTTAGTCTTCTCTTGATATGAGCGGAGAATCTGTGGAGCAAGAGAGCAAAGTATGGCATAGTGGTGGTGGAGAGTGTTGGACTGGGACTCGGGAGACCCGGGTTCAAGTCCCCACTCGGCCGTGAAGCTCACTGGGTGACTTTGGCCCAGTCACGGACTCTCAGCCTAACCTGCCTCACAGGGTTGTTGTGAGGATAAAATGGAGAGGAGGATTATATAAGCTGCCATAGTTTCCTTGCAGGGGGAAAAGGTTGGATATAAATAATGAAACAACAAAAAAAAAATAGCTCCTCCATAGCAAAGGCGGAAATCAAAAGGTCTCCCCCCCCCCCACAAGAAATGCTTTTACACTCCACTCCAGCCTTCTCCAACCTGGTGCCCTCCAGATGGGTTGGACTGCAACTCCCATGACTCCCAGCCAGCAAGGCCATTGGAATGATGGGAGTTGCAGTCCAGCCCACCTGGAGAGCACCTGGCTGGGGCAGGTGCTCTCCCGGTTGATGCATCTCAGTGCTGCTGATGCCGATACAGAAAGCGGAAGAGCCACTTCTAAAATCGTAGAATCACAGAACTGGAAGGGATCTTGGGAGATCATCTAGTTCAACCCCCTGCTTAGTGCAGGCTCTGTGCAGCGTCCCTGGCAGATGGCAGCCCAGCCTCCGCTTAAAGCAGTGTTCTCCAACCTTGGGTCCCCAGATGCTTTTGGCCTACAACTCCCAGCATGCCCCATGCTGGAGGGAGGGGGAGGGCTCGAGTGGGAAGGGGGCGGCGCTAAATATCTGCTCTTGCCTAGGGCACCAAACTGCCTTGCACCTGCCCTGCCAGCCAGCCAGCTATGCTGGCCGGGGCAGGCTGGGAGTTGTAGGCCAAAAACATCTGGGGACCCAAGGTTGGAGAACACTGGGTTAAAGACTTGTAGCGAAGGAGCAGCCTGTCCCACTGACAAGCAGCTCTTACCGTATCTCAAATCTCTGCCTCCCTGCAATTTCCACCCGTCGGTTCTAGTCCTTCTTTCTGGAGCAGCAGAGAACAAGTCCTGCTCCATCTTCTGCAAGGCAGCCTTTCAGATGTTTGAAGACCGCTCTCATCTCCCTTTCATCTTCTCTTCTCCTGGCTAAACACACCCAGCTCTTTCAACCGTTCCTCATAGGACTTGGTTTGCAGGCCCCTCCACATCCTGGTTGCTCTTCTGTGGACACGCTCCAACTCGTCAGTGCCCTTCTTAAAATGTGACACCCAGAACTGGACACAGGACTCCAAATGCCGTCTGCCTGGCTAATGCAAAATAGAGCGGAACTATCACACTTCCCATCATCTAGAAACTATGCTTCTCTTAATGCAGCTGAAGATTGCATTAGCTTTCTTAGCTGCTGCATCACACTGCTGGCTCATATTCAACTTGTGATCCACTAAGGCACCTAGGCCTTTTTCATGTGTACTGATGCCAAGCCAGGTCTCGCCCATCCTATACTTGTGTCTTTGGTGTTTTGTGGTTTCTTTGGTACCTAAATGCAAGACTTTACATTTATCTCTGTTGATGGCCTTCTTGTCCCTTCAGCCAGAGCAGCTAGACTGGTGGGGACGAGGAAGAGGGCCTTTTCTGTGGCGGCCCCCGTACTGTGGAACTCTCTCCCGAGTGACCTCCGCCATGCCCCCTCTCTGATGAGCTTCCGTCGCTCATTAAAAACCTGGTTGTTCAGGCGGGAATATGGGGTGGGTTAAGATTTTAAAATTTTTATATTGTTTTAATGTATTTTATTGTATTTATGTATTTTATTGCGTGTACATCGCCCAGGGTGGCCGGTTGCCGGCCAGATGGGCGATAAATTAATAATAATAATAATAATAATAATAATAATAATAATAATAATAATAATCTCATCTTGTTCCATTCGGACCAGTGTTCCAGCTGGTCTAGATCATTTTGAATCTTGATCCTGCCTTCTGTGGTGTTTGCCTGTTCCTCCTAGTTTTGTGTCGTCTGCAAATTTGATAAGCAACCTCTCTTCACTCATTCATAAAAATGCTGAGCAGCACAGGGCCAAGGGCAGAGCCCCACTCAAGACGGGAGGGGTCAGCTGCAGGATTAGCTTATTAACTGTTTAGTATTTGTAATTTAAAATTGGGCTTTTAAATTTGGCTATAAACTTTGTAAGGAAATTGTATGTTTTTATTGTTATCTGTATTTTATTATGCGTGTTATTATTTTTTATGAATTTTTGTAAACCGTCCAGAGAGCTTCGGCTATGGGGCAGTATAGAAATAAAGATGATGATGATGATGATGATGATGATGATGATGATGATGATGATGATAAATACCTCCCTCCAGGTGGATGCTAGACCATAAATTAGCACTCACTATGGTTGCTCAACTAGCTGTGGATTCACCTAATTGTAGCATCGTCCAACCCACATTTTTACCAACTTGTCAATGAGGATATCATGGGAAACTTGTCAAGTGCTTTGCTGAAATCAAGATATACTATGTCCACAGCATTCCCATGATCTACCAGGCTAGTAACTCTATATTTAAAAAAGAGGAGATAATGTTGGCGTGGGAAGCAGTGTGTTCTCATCATTTCTCTCTTCAGTTTGAGAAATGTCAGAAGGTCAGTTACAATTCTCCGAGTTAAGTCAGGAAGAAAACCAACCCAAAGGAGACAGAGTGATGGAGTGAATAAAAGATGCAGGTTCAAATCCCTGCTTTGCCAGGAAGCTTGCTGAGCGGCCTTGAGCAAGTAGTCGCGCTCTTATGCAGTGCAGTCTTGGGCACATTTATTCAGAATGGAGTCCCTCTGACTTCCATGAATCTTACTCCCTAGTAAGAGTGTTTAGGATTGCAGACTTTAGTCACAAGCTTCAAGGAGTTACTGCAAGGGTATATGATGATGTTGCAAAGCAATTTTTACACTGAAAAAAGATGCAATTGCAATATTGTGACGTTCTAGGCAACTGAATCAGATTTTAGTAAATCCGGGATGGTGGTGCAGTGTATGTCTGTGTTCTAGAAGGAATATAAAACTTCTCTGTTTACTTTCTTCAGCCAGGTGGAGCAACTCCACTATGAGGAAAGGTGACAAACAATGGCTGGAGCCTTTTAGTTTAGAAAAAAGGTGAGGAAGGGGCTACAAGGTTATAGAATCATAGAATCATAGAAAAGTAGAGTTGGAAGGGGCCTACAAGGCCATCGAGTCCAACCCCCTGCTCAATGCAGGAATCCAGGTCAAAGCATCTCTGACAGATGTCTGTCCAGCTGCACCTTGAATGCCTCCAGACTGGGAGAGCCCACCACCTCCCTAGGTAGTTGATTCCATTGTCTTATTGCTCTGACAGTCAGGAAATTTTTCCTGATGTTTAGGTGGAATCTAGGTTCCTGTAACTTGAGCCCATTATTCCGTGTCCTGCAAACTGGGATGAACGAGAAGAGATCTTTGCCCTCCTCTGTGTGACATCCCTTCAAATACTGGAAGAGTGCGATCATATCTCCCCTCAGTCTCCTCTTCTGAAGGCTAAACATGCCCAGTTCTTTCAGTCTCTCCTCATAGGGCCTTGTTTCCAGTCCCTTTATCATCCTTGTTGCCCTCCTCTGAACCCTCTCCAGTTTGTCTATGTCCTTCTTAAAGTGAGGTGCCCAGAACTGGACGCAGTACTCAAGATGAGGCCTAACCAGTGCCGAGTAAAGGGGAATTATCACTTCCCGCGATTTGGAAGCTATACTTCTATTAATACAGCCCAAAATTGCATTTGCCTTCTTTGCAGCCACATCGCATTGCTGGCTCATATTCAGTTTGTGATCTACCACAATTCCAAGATCCTTCTCACTTGTAGTATTGTTGAGCCAAGTGTCCCCCATTCTGTAACTCTGCATTTGGTTTCCTCTCCCTAGGTGCAGCACTTGGCATTTATCCCTATTAAATTTCATTCTGTTGTTTTCGGCCCAGCGCTCCAGCCTATCGAGGTCACTTTGAATTTTGTTTCTGTCTTCCAGAGTATTAGCTGTTCCACCCAACTTTGTGTCATCTGCAAATTTGATAAGCATTCCCTGTACCTCCTCATCCAAGTCATTAATAAAAATGTTGAAGAGCACCGGGCCCAGGACCGAGCCCTGTGGTACCCCGCTCGTTACCTCTCCCCAGTTTGAGAAGGAACCATTGATAAGCACTCTTTGAGTCCGATTCTTTAGCCAATTGTGGATCCACCTGATAGTTGTTCCATCTAGCCCACTCTTAGCTAGCTTACTAATCAGGATATCATGAGGCACTTTGTCGAAAGCTTTGCTGAAGTCCAGATATATAATGTCCACAGCATTCCCACAGTCCACAAGGGAGGTTACCCGATCAAAAAATGAGATCAGATTAGTCTGACAGGATTTGTTCTTGACAAATCCATGCTGGCTTCTAGTAATCACTGCATTGTTTTCAAGGTGCTTGCAGACTGACTTCTTTATAATCTGCTCAAAAATCTTCCCAGGGATTGATGTCAGACTGACTGGCCTATAGTTCCCAGGTTCCTCCTTCTTGCCCTTTTTGAAGATGGGAACAACATTTGCCCTCCTCCAGTCGTCTGGCACTTCACCTGTCCTCCATGATTTCTCAAAGATAATAGACAGTGGTTCTGAGAGTTCTTCTGCCAGTTCCTTTATTACTCTAGGATGCAGCTCATCAGGCCCTGGAGATTTAAACTCGTTCAGAGTAATCAGGTGCTCCTTGACCATTTGCCTATCAATCTCAAGCTGCAATCCTGCCCCTTCAGTCTGCACTTCAGGTTTGCCAGGGGGGTCATAGACCCTCTTTTGGGAGAAGACCGAGCCGAAGTAGGAATTGAACACTTCTGCCTTTTCTTTGTCTTCTGTTATCAATTTGCCATCCTCATCGCGTAGTTGAACCACCAGTTCTTTCTTCTGTCTTTTACTGTGCATGTATCTGAAGAAAGCTTTTTTGTTGCTTTTAGCATTCCTCGCTAACCTTAGCTCATTCTCAGCTTTAGCCTTCCTGACACTATTCCTGCAGTTCTGTGCTACCTGCCTGTACTCTTCCCCTGTAGCCTGTCCTTCCTTCCACTTCCTATACGTGTCCTTTTTTGTTTTCAGGTCATCTTTGAGTTTATTGTGAAGCCACATTGGCTTTTTCTGTTGCCCTCTGCCTTTTTTCCTTGTGGGAATTGTTTGCAATTGTGCCTTTAAAATTTCCTTCTTTAAAAACTCCCACCCCTCCTGGGCTCCCTTTCTCGTGAGAGTCACTTGCCATGGGATCTTACTAATCATTGTTCTGAGTTTGTTAAAATTGGCTTTCCTAAAATCCAGGGTACGTGTTTGGCTACACTCAGCTTTTGCTTCTGTTAGAATCAAGAACTCTAGTATAACATGGTCACTTTCCCCCAGAGTTCCCGAAACTGCCACTTTATCCACTAACTCGTCTCTGTTGGTTAGAATCAGGTCAAGGATAGCCGATCCTCTAGTTCCTTCCTCCACTTTCTGTAGGAGGAAGTTATCAGCAACACAGGTCAGGAATTTCTTGGAGGGGCCATGTTTGGCTGAATAAGTCTCCCAACAGATATCAGGGAAATTGAAGTCTCCCATTACTACCACATTGTGCCTCCTTGAAACAATGGCAATTTGTTTTTCAAAAGTTCCATCCTCATCTTCTCCTTGATTGGGTGGTCGGTAGTAGACTCCAACCGCCATGTTCGTTTTATTCTTTGCCCCCTTTATTTTAACCCAGATGCTCTCAATGGGGCTGCCAAGCTCCTCTTCCTGTATCTCTGTGCAGAGATACGTATTTTTAACATACAGTGCAACTCCACCTCCCTTTCTGTTGCTTCTGTTCCTTTTGAACAAGTTATACCCTTCAATTGCTGTATTCCAGTCATGGGAGTCATTCCACCAGGTTTCAGTTATCCCTATCAAGTCGTACCTGCCCTCATGTATCAAGAGTTCAAGTTCGTCTTGTTTATTGCCCATACTCCGGGCATTAGTATATAGACATTGAAGACTATGTGCTTTATAGTCCGACTTTCCCCCTACATTTTGTGGTAGACTATCAATGGGCACCGCTGGAGCTGTTCTCTCCATTGTGGCATAGAGGCCTTCTTCCATTGGTACCCCCGAGTTTATGTCTCCCTCCCCTGTTGGATTCAGTTTAAAGCCCTCCTGATTAAGTTCCTCATGCTGTGTCCAAACACATTCTTCCCAGTCCTTGTGAGGTGCAACCCATCCTTTGCCAGCAGTTATGGACAGTGCGGGGGGCAAGTAGATAGAGAGACATCTTTCTCCCTCTCTCATAAATGTTAGAACCCATGAAGGGGTCATCCCATGAAGCTGAGGAGAAAGGAGGGGGCATCCAAGCAGGTAAAAGGGCAGCCCTTCCTTCACAGAGCACACAGTTAAAGTATGGCATTCGCTACCACAAGAGCTGGTGATGGCCACTGTGGCGTAACCCCACAATTCAGTTCCCTGGTGTATGAACCAGAATGGGGGACACTTGGCTCAACAATACTACAAGTGAGAAGGATCTTGGAATTGTGGTAGATCACAAACTGAATATGAGCCAGCAATGCGATGTGGCTGCAAAGAAGGCAAATGCAATTTTGGGCTGTATTAATAGAAGTATAGCTTCCAAATCGCGGGAAGTGATAATTCCCCTTTACTCGGCACTGGTTAGGCCTCATCTTGAGTACTGCGTCCAGTTCTGGGCACCTCACTTTAAGAAGGACATAGACAAACTGGAGAGGGTTCAGAGGAGGGCAACAAGGATGATAAAGGGACTGGAAACAAGGCCCTATGAGGAGAGACTGAAAGAACTGGGCATGTTTAGCCTTCAGAAGAGGAGACTGAGGGGAGAGATGATCGCACTCTTCCAGTATTTGAAGGGATGTCACACAGAGGAGGGCCAGGATCTCTTCTCGGTCATCCCAGTTTGCAGGACACGGAATAATGGGCTCAAGTTACAGGAACCTAGATTCCACCTAAACATCAGGAAAAATTTCCTGACTGTCAGAGCAATAAGACAATGGAATCAACTACCTAGGGAGGCGGTGGGCTCTCCCACTCTGGAGGCATTCAAGGTGCAGCTGGACAGCCATCTGTCAGGGATGCTTTGACCTGGATTCCTGCATTGAGCAGGGGGTTGGACTCGATGGCCTTGTAGGCCCCTTCCAACTCTACTTTTCTATGATTCTATGATTCTATGTCTGCATTAGTATGTTTAGTGTGTCTAGAATGTTGAACCGAGTGGGTGTGGTTTGTGATGTCGTAGAAAGGGTGGGGGGAGGAGTATATAAGGAGTGTTTGGGTGATGTGTTTTGAGAGTGTGTTGGGTTGGTTGGTTGTAGTGTGTTGGGAGTGTTAGAGAGTTTGGGAGTTATTTGTGTCTTGTCAGGAGTTTTAAGAAGAATCAGTGATTGTATGAGGAGCGAAAGTATTTAGAATTATAGGGACTTAGGTTAATTATCAAGTGTTTGGTGTAGGCAGGTTTATTTTCTGGAACTAAGATTTTGAGAATTAAAATAAACTTATTCTTATTTTGTTTGCTACCCAAATCCTACGGGTCAGCTTGGCGTTATTAACCTGCTTTACTTTTAAATCTACACACACACCTTTGTACCCACACAGCATCATGAATTTGAAAATAGATCCTTCATAACCAGTATTAATCTTTTCCCTCATTGGTAGGGGAAAGGTTTCATTTGACCCTCCACTCAGGTTTTTAAGTGTTGGTGCTTGGCCTGAGAAGGGTTTATGCGCCTGGTCCTAAAGTGAAAAGGGCCATGTCGTCGCAGCCACCATTTTGGATGGCTTTAAAGGGAGACTGGACAACTTTATGGAAGATAAGGCTGCCCCTGGTTACGTTGCTTTGGTTGTTGTGTTTTACAGAGATTTTCTGCCGTTTTAGCGACTGATGCTTTATTGGTTGTGTGATTGTAGTGACTGGGTTCGTACGACACGGCCACCCATCGTGTTTTCATCTATGTAGCACCCAGAGATTTTGTGCTTATGGCAGGGATGTTGAAGAGTCCTTGGTCTCGAGTCACGAGTCGAGTCACGAGTCTTTGGACCCAAGTCTCGAGTCCGAGTCCGAATCCTTGGTCCAAAATGGTGACTCACGAGTCACGAGTCATTCCCAAAGCTGACTCCACGAGTCCCTATTAAACTCAATGGGGTTTTTTCCCAACAAAATAAGGCTACTTCAGATGTGTGGCTTAAATAAATTCTAGGCACAAGTGTGCCTTTTTATTTCAAAACTCTGCAACTGATTTTGGCAAGAACAGACCAGGCAGAAAAACCCAAAATAACCAGGCAGGCAGAGGAGGCAGGGAACCCCAAAGCAGGCAGGCTGGGGCCTTTGTCTTGGACAATTCAACTGTTGATCTGGTCAAGAAGAGACCAGGCAGGCAGAGGAGGCAGGGAACCCCAGACAGGCAGGCAGAGGCAGCCAAACCCAAAATGTCTGAAAGGTTGCATTTTAGAAAAATGATTTTAAAAAATAAACTTTCTGTACTTCCTAAAACTTATCCATGTTGCATTTGAGGAACATGATTTTTTCTAAATGTTTGGCCCCCATTCTGGAACGGTGAGATCTTATCACAATTCCACCCTCACTGAACTTGCTGGAACCAGAACTTGCTGGTGATGAACTTGCTGGAACCAGAAACACACTCAGAGCAGCCGCACAGAGTAATCTCAGGTCCTTCTTCTGCCTCTCCCAAGTACGCAACACATCAATCAAAATAAATCTTGACACACTGTTGGGGCTGCACTCCTGGTAGCCGTCCATAGTGGCCGAGCAGTGGCACACCTCGCTTCCATGCGCTCTTCGCCGGCAATCACGCTCCTCTCCACTCCTTCTGGCACAGCCCAGGGATGTTGAAGAGTCCTTGGTCTCGAGTCCCGAGTCGAGTCTCGAGTCCCATTAAAAGTATTGGGACTCGAGTCCGAGTTGAGTCAGAGGGGGGGGACTCAGTCCGACTCACGAGTCGAGTCCTCGAGTCCGAGTCCCCATCCCTGGCTTATGGGTGACGAATCAATGATGTAAGTAAAATGGAACGTGGAAATAGTTGTCCTGCGTGTATGCTCCCTCCAGCGTCAGAGGCAGCAGTGGGCCCTTGTATACCAGTTGCCGGGGAGCCTGAGTGGGCCGGTGTTGTTGCCCTCGTGTCTTGCTTGTGGGCTTCCCGGAGGCGTCTGGCTGGCCACTGTGTGAAGCAGGATGCCAACCGGGTAGGCCTTTGGCAGGGCCGGATTAAGAGCATTATGGGCCTGGTGCTGAGGAGGGCGCGCGGCTGAAGAGGGCGCAGAAACGCTGCGCTCCTCTTCGCTGCCGCTGCGCCGCCCCCGCCAGGCCTCTGCCTCCGCTGCGCCGCCAGGCCTCCGCCTCCCCACCCTCCCTCCCTCCCGCCCGCCGCCGCCCCCTCCCGTCCCACTCGCCACTGCGCATCCCCCCGCCCTCCCACTCATTGCTGCTGCGCCTCCCGCCGCCGCCGCCACCTCCACCCCCCCCGACCCCCCCGTCACCTACCTTCTCCGCGTCGTGTCGCTTCTGGAGCCCCGCCCGCGTTGTTTTGGCGGGAGGAACCAGGGCAACAGGGCTTAAACAGCCCTGTTGCCATGGTTTCCCCGGCAAAAAACAGCGCGGGGGGGTCCCGTCGCATCACTTCCTCCTCCTCCTCGGCGGCAGCGGCGGCGGCGGCAGCAGCAGCCGCCAGGGCGGGGGGAAGGTAGGTTGGTGGCGGTGGCGCAGGGTTTTTTTTTTTTGCAGAGCAGGGCTGCTTTGGAGAGGGGGGGCCGCTAAATATTATTTCGCCTGGGGCGCCAAACTGCCCTGCACCGGTCCTGATTGTGGGCCTATTTTGGGGTAGGGGCCTGGAGCTGCAGCTCCAATAGCCCCTATCTTAATCTGGCCCTGGCCTTTGGTGTGATCCAGCACAGCTCTTCTTCTTAGGCTCTCATGTGGGAGCTCAGGAGTCGTCAAGAGGCAGCTGAAATGAGTGGCTTGCGTGGGAAAGCGCGTGAACAGAGCAGCGGTTTGTGTGGGGCCAACCACATATAGATCTTTTCCTTCATGGCCATGCCTTCTTACAGGGCAACCTTCCCCAGCCGGGTGCCCTCCAGATGTGTTGGCGTACACAGCTCCCATCATCCTCAGGAGTTGATGGGAGTTGTACCCCAACACGTCTGGAGGGCACCCGGTTGGGGAAGGCCGCTCTTGATCATGCTTGGCTCGGGGAACATCCCCCCCTCCCAAGGCACTCCCAAGTCACACCCAGAGATGGGCTCCTGCTCTGCTGTGGGTGCCCGGGAATGGGGGCCTTCTTAAGCCACAAGATAGAATCATAGAATCATAGAAAAGTAGAGTTGGAAGGGGCCTACAAGGCCATCGAGTCCAACCCCCTGCTCAGTGCAGGAATCCAGGTCAAAGCATCCCTGACAGATGGCCGTCCAGCTGCACCTTGAATGCCTCCAGAGTGGGAGAGCCCACCACCTCCCTAGGTAGTTGATTCCATTGTCTTATTGCTCTGACAGTCAGGAAATCTTTCCTGATGTTTAGGTGGAATCTGGGTTCCTGTCACTTGAGCCCATTATTCCGTGTCCTGCAAACTGGGATGAACGAGAAGAGATCCTGGCCCTCCTCTGTGTGACATCCCTTCAAATACTGGAAGAGTGCGATCCTATCTCCCCTCAGTCTCCTCTTCTGAAGGCTCAACATGCCCAGTTCTTTCAGTCTCTCCTCATAGGGCCTTGTTTCCAGTCCCTTTATCATCCTTGTTGCCCTCCTCTGAACCCTCTCCAGTTTGTCTATGTCCTTCTTAAACCTTCTTGAACCTTCCCTGGTTCAAGAAGAGGCCAGGCAAACCCACGAGCGATGACTCTGTCAGTGTCTATCAGCCATGAGAGCTTGTTCAGAGGAACCTCCAGCCCTACCGTGAGGCAGAGTGAGGCGGTCCGGTCGCCTCAGATTGTCGTGAATATGACTGAAGCCGAGTGATAAGCAGCAGCTAGCATTAGTCGTCCATCCAGTCCAAGGTTAAGAAGCCAAGGATATCTGTCCGAAGCCAAAGAAATCACAGACAAGTAGAGGGGCGCGCTGAAGAAGAGCCGAAGTCGTTCCAGGCGGCCCGGGGTCAAGAGTACACAAAGCCAGGTCCAGGAGCAGGCAGGAACGTTTTTCCGCTACGGCTGAGCCTCGACAATTGCACCTGAACCGGGTTTGAGGCTTGCCTTTTATGCAGGGTCTGATTGCAGAGTGAGCGCCGCGGGGTCCGGCTGCAGACGTCTTCTTCAACGACTCCAACTTGCTCCTGTGTCCCAAACGGGGGGCACAACACAGACGGCCGATGCTGAGAGGTGGCAGCAAGGTGTTGGACAAGGGAGCGGAGGGCCGTGCGGCCGGCCCTGTGCCCCCAACGCTCCCCTGTGGTGGAGTTTGCAGCCCCACTGGCAGGGCTGAGAAGTGAAGACTACCAGTAGCCCAACTACCGGCCCAGTCAACTTTTGTACACGGGAAGGGAAGGGGAACCATCTTGTCCTTCATCGCAGGCAGCAAAATGCCGTGGGCTGGGCCAGGCGAATGGCTCTTTGCCATCGTGCCCTGCTTTTGAGCAACGGGAGGCGGCACATGGCTGACCACTTTGAGGGACGGGATGCTGGACTAAATGGACTTCCTTGACCTGATCTGGCGAGGTGAGGCTTCCGAGATAAGTCATTGTTCCCATTTTCACAGGCTGGGGGACTGAAGCTGAGGAGGTGCGGAACCAGGCCTCCACGGCTGAGCCAGAATTTAAACCCACCACCACCACCATCATCATCATCATCATCATCATCATCAGGCGATCACTCGTGACCGAGTAAGATTGTCTTCCAGGATAAAAATTTACAAAAAGGAGATTTTAAAAGTCGCCGGGTCACACCGTCCCCAGTTGCACACGGGGCTGATTTCACCGCTTCCTCTTGTATCCGTGCCGCGGCTGCCCCTTTAATATTGTTGTCCGCCCTCTTTTCTCCCGGCTCTCCTTAACCAGTTTCCCACCAGTTACATAAACGCTCTTAAATATTAAATTGCTTCACCACCACCACCACCCCAAGCTTTTTCCTCCTCTCTTCCGCCACAGCTGATGGAGCGGAGTTAGGAGGAGGCTGGGTTTTATTTCCTTTTTCCTGCTCCTGTACAGATTCCCTTTGGCGCTCATGCATTATGTGTCTCATTACTCCTGATTTTGCACGTGGGCCTGTGGGATGTGCGCACAGATGCTCCGTTTACGTCTGACCGAACTGCCACCCTCCTTGCCCTTTCGCTGCCTCTCCCTGGGCCACCGCTGTCCAATGTATTACCCCTTCTTCTTCTTCTTCTTCTTCTTCTTCTTCTTCCTCTTCTTCCTCTTCCTCCTCCTCCTCCTCCTCCTCCTCCTCCTCCTCCTCCTCCTCCTCCTCCTCCTTCGTTTGCTGTATCCAGTTCGTGCTTGTTACCTCTCCTGTTCCCATCGCCTCGAGCCCATCATGACGAGGATAATGAGGAGGCTTTTCGGAAAGCCCTCGGTTATTTTATCTTCCAATTGATACAGATTCTCTGCTTCCTGTGATGTGGAATTTGAAAGAAAAAAAAAAAAAGCTGCGATGAGCTAGCTACAGAAACTGAACAGGTTCAGGGAGTTTTAAAGGATTTTTTAAAAAAAATTAAAAAAGGGTCCATTCAGATCATCGAAACAGTGACATCCTCTCTGAGTTGGAAGCAAACCCTCTGGCTGCGTTTCGCCTCTGGCTTGGGTAGATGAAGACCTGCAGGCCCAGCCTGGCCTTGGAAGCAATCCTAGCTAGTTCTCCTACCAAATTCTAATCACAGTTTGGTAAAATGTTTACCTCTCCGTTTCCCTCATAAGGAAAGGAATGTCATTTGCAAAAGTTGTGTAGGGGTAGGAGATATTCTACCTCTGAACGTCACTTTTCTGCTCGGGTTTCAGACGCAGTGTTGCCCCGAAGATACCACCTTCCCAGGGCCGGATTAAGAGCATTATGGGCCTGGTGCTGAGGATTTTGGTGGGCCTTTTTATGGAAATAAATAAAATGAAGACGCAATTTTATATTAAAACAAATTAAATATTTTAATTACCATTAAAGTGCCCAAACTCAAAAACTCCTGCAGCTCATCAGTAAGGGTCTTCCCAATTTCCCCCAAATTTATTTATTAAAAAAGAAAAAGCAGCCACAACAAAAAGCCAGGAAGCTTTGCTTGACCAAGAATAATTGTGTTGTTCTTGTCGCTTTGTTTCGTTTTCGTTTTTTTGTTAAACTAGCATTTGAACAATTGAGCTGCGAATCAGAAAGATCTTTTGCTCGAGGCTGGAGAGAGAGGTCCCTTCTAAATCTGAATATTACAGACCCTAGCAAGCCCCCATGTGCTTCAAAGAAATGTAGTAACAGTGATTGAAATGCAAAAACCTACCATGCTAATTTGAGAACCACAGTTCTTGCTAGGTCTTGCCTCAAGCCTGTAATGCAGATGTGCTTAGAACACCTTTCTAATCTTGAAAAAATCATTAATTATGCTGAATGATAATGATCAGAGCTAACTCAAATCGTGCCGCGGGTCCCTATATTGTGGGCCTATTGTCTGCTTTGGGCCTGGAGCGGCCGCTCCAATCGCCCCTATGTTAATCCGGCCCTGTTTCCATAGTTAAACTCTGCGCTGTCTGAAGAAGTCCTTCCTTTTAATTCTGTCCTGAGTCTCCCACCAATCAGCTTCATGGGATGACCCCGTTGGGTTCTAGTATTACGAGAAAGGGAGAAAAAATGTGTCGCTGTGAATTAACAATGCTTTCCTATTGGGAAGCATTCACACATGATGCATCCCAAATTAAAAGTGTTTCAGTCCTGATTTTCCAAGATCAGTGGGATTAATCTTCTTTAAGAGATACTGACCTAACCCTAACCCTCGCCTGGAGAGATTTGCCAATGCGGATCCCTTCATACAACTCTTGGCCCAGGTTTTGGGCTGCTACTAGCCTGTCAGGGAGGAGGTATCTAGTTTAGCTTTCTCCATTATATGCTGGCTTTCTACCTGCAGGAAGTTTTTTTTTTTTTTTTTTTTTTAAATGGGAAAAGGTTCAAACATTCAATGCACCCTTTGCAGTCCAAAAAGTACAATCCACCATGTGAATCTGACATTAAACACATGCTTTATAACTGCAGTGAGTCCCAGCTTCCTGGTGCATGCGCTGCCTGCCACGCAATCCTGATGGTTGAAATCTGTGTTAGTCCTATATGCACACACCATTATTTATTAAATGTATATGATGCTGCCTAACTGGCAGATGCCTTCGGGCTGGTGTACAATCGCAAAAACCCCAAACAGCAATATACGGTCACAACCAAAATAATAAATACTACAATAAAAAAAATATCAAAACATCCAACCATTAAATTATTACAACTTTTAAAGACCCAGCAGTAAAGTTAATAATTAGAGCAACAGCTGAAAGATTAAATGCCTGCTGGAAATGCCATCTCCACCTGCGGTCTAAATGTATACAGTGAAGGTGCCAGGTGGCTCTTCCTGGGAAAGGCATTCCACAGACAGGTTGGGGACGGGGATACCACAGAGAAGGCTCTTTCCCTGGTAGCCACCCGTTGCTCCTTCGTGGGCAGCGGCCCCCAGAGAACAGCCTCCAAGAATGATCTTCGCATCCAGGCAGGAGCACATGGGTAAAGGTGCGCCTTCAGGTGCTTCACACATTATGATTTTTTGAAGTGGCCCATGTAAACCATCTGAAGGCCAAACTACAGAGTGTTGGACTGGGACTCGGGAGACCCGGGTTCAAATCCCCGCTCGGCCATGAAACTCACTGGGTGACTTTGGGCCAGTCACTGACTCTTAACCTAACCTACCTCACAGGGTTGTTGTGAGGGTAAATGGAGAGGAGGAGGAGGAGGAGGATTATGTAAGCCGCCTTGGGTTCCTTGCAGGAAAAAAGGCGGGGTATAAATATAATAAATATAAATATATAATACCTGTTCCATTGGAGAACTCCTAATGCCATTTTGCTCTTGCCTGATTGGGAAGATCCGTACCTTTTGCCCCTGCGCTGATCCAAAAATCCCCTACACCTGGAACTGCTGTTAGCCGCCAGAGGGGGATTTAAGTCAGGGAACTGGAAAAAGGGCAAAGGGTTGCACACATACCGCCCTCCACGATCCAAATCCCACACCCAAACGTTATATTTGGGAGTTCCAATCACGGAACATCAGTGTCACAACATATCGCTCGGCCCTTGGAGGTATCCCTGGTGGAGAGCGATATACCTAGCCTGGCATCTTACTAAGGAAAGTAATGCGACTCAGTTAAGGCAGATCCTGGCTTAATTGCCATAAGAACAGCCCTGTTGGACCGGACCTTAAAGGTGCATCTAGTCCAGCATTCTGTTCCCACAGTCAGGGCAGGTGTCCAGGGTAGGCAAGGTCCCAGCAGGGGCCAACTGACAAGTGACCTCCTGGACTTGTTCCTCCTCGTCGCCATTTCAGCCTGCTTGTTCACCTGCCTCTCTCAATGGAAGGGGGCCCATAGAGGGTGTCTTGCCCAAGGGCCCTCAAAGATCTGGAGACAGCACACCGCCCACAGTGGCCGACCAGACGAGTCTGGGAAGCCACAACCAGGGCATGAGGGCAATCAGATTCTCCTGTTGTTGTTGGTCCTCGTCAACTGACGTTCAGAGATAGACTGCCTCTGATACTGAAGGTAGGATATAGCCATCGTGACCAGGGGCCCTTGATAACCTTGAATGTGTCTAATGCTCCTTTAAAGTTTGTGGGTCCTCCTCCACGAATGTGGCTAATCATCCTATCTAAGTTGGCGGCCCTTGCCGCACTATAATTAAGAATGCATAATGAATTTATGGGATTCATGGTAGTGAGTTCCATAAATTAATTGTGCATGATTAACAATTATGAAACTTCTGGCATACCCGAAATGGTTTCGCGTCAATCATTAACAGACGAGAAGAGAAGTATTCCTTCCAATGGGACATCTCATCCTCCGGCCTCTTTGATGTCATCCTAAGATGGTTGAATTCCTTTATTATTTTGGCCCGAGAATCAACATCTTTTCAGAATGCACAAAGACAGACAAGGGATGGTGCTGAGGCTTGTGTTTCCTGAGACCTTCTACGTTCCTGCTGTCCCCTGAGGGTCAAACTTCTCTTTCCATCTCCACCAAGGCCCAACTTCCCAGCTGACATTCTTGGCAGCAGGAGTGTCTCTGGATTGAAAGATGGAGGTTCTGCGGGCAAGACGTTCCTCTCGCGGAGGTGAAAGTCATTAGTCTCGCTGTCTCAGCCAACTTGCCTCTTAATTTGCATGCCGTAATCCTGGATGAATCCGTTCAGCTTCCTGTATTGGACCAAGAGGACAGAATGGAAGCCAGGACCATCCTGTGACTCACCCCCCAACTCCGGAGATAACTCTCAGAAGAGCAGCAGATCTCTGGCACTGCCGGTTGCCTGTCTGAGCCACTACTTCAGTTTTCACCTTCAAATAGAGGAGCAACATCCATTACTGTAGAGAGATCGCATCCGCATGATAAATACTAGATGCAGTAATTGTTCCATTCATCTTCTTTAGCAGCAACACACCTCTCAGGCGTCCCACGTTCTCAGGGACATCCCCAACTCAAATCGATTTTTTTAAAAAAAAAAGATCATTATCTTTGCAGTGCAAGGACCCAGCACTTCCCAGGAGTGTTCTGTTCCCGCTGGGATGAGGCCATCAGCCTTCGGGCAAGGCCGGAAGAGCAGGAAACCAACCTGAAGCAGAGTTAACCAGTGGCAAGAAGGATGTCGCGGTTAGGAGCGGGGAGAAGCTCGAAAAGCAGAGCCAATTATTACAGGCGGCTGTAACTGTTTTGGAAAATGTTCAGGCGCTGCAGAGAGCTCCCAGGGCATCCAGTGAAGTCCAAAGCTCAGACTGGAAGCACATGATGCAGAGGATCAGGGCCGGCATCAAGGGTCAAGGAGAAGTCTCTTGCTCTTCTCTCTGACTCTTAAGCTTAGAGCTGGTTTTGGGGTGAAACAACTCCTGCTCTCCAACAGGTCAGGGCGGCAGACGCTTGTTTGGCCTCTACGTTCAACAGGCACTCTGATTTCGGAGCAGGGCTGGCATCAAGGGTAGGTGTGGTCGGGCGCCTGCCAAGGGCCCGCACCCCAGCAGGGGTCCACAGACAAGATCTCCCTGGACTTGCTCCTCCTCCTCCTCACCCTTGCAACCTGCTTGCCCCCCTGCCTCTCGCTCTGGCCCAGACAGCGGTGGTGGTGAGAAGGAGGAGGAGCAGGAGATGCCACGGCCTCCTTGCTCCCTGCCTCTCAGGGAAGCAAGCGGTAGCCATGATGAGAAAACGGATGAGGAGCCAGAGCAGCTGGTGACCATGGCGGTGAGAAGGCGGGCTCATTGCACAAGGGCCCTCCAAAGCCTGGAGCCGGCACTGCGGGGGGGGGGACACCGGGCTGCTGCCGAGAATTGCCCCCGCCAGGCCAAGCCCATCCTTCCCTCCCCACCATCTCCCTCCGTGATGTCTGCATCGACATAGTCCGTGCCCTGATATCACAGCGGTGCACACTGGGAGGGTGGGGAAATGACCCCCTGAAGACACCGGGAGCTTGACATGGGGCCATGCTCAGGGCAGTGGTCTACACAGGCACATAATGCAGCCACCCTGCTGAAGCTAACTCTAGGTCTGGGCAATGTGGGAACTCCCGGGGGGAACCAAGGGGAACTCCTTGGTTCCCCCCCCCGGGGAATGCCACCTGGGAACACACAGCCGCCCCGCCCCCCCAGTGGACACCGCCTTGAGCTCTACGCGTGGGAAATAATAAATGCAAGAACGAGGATGGGCAGTCTAAGTTCCGATCCTGAAAACCTGTCCCTGAACCACTTCGGACTGCAAGGGGAGCCCGCCCATGGTTGGACACGCGGCCCCCCACATAAAACATTCTCTGCACCAAGAAAATGAGGGTATCACAAGGAGAAGGATTCTAGCTGAGCCCTTTTCCTCCCATGCCCCAGTTTCCTACATGCAGGAATCTTTGGTTTCTGTTTGTTCTTGAATGGAGGGACTTTCTGTTGTGGGGAACCCCCGCTGTTGTGGCTCCAGTAGGTCAGACAGAGAGAGACCAGCCGTGCCGGAGTGTGTTTGGGGCGGGGTCAGGCTAACTCAGTGTTTCTCAACCTTGGGTCCCCAGATGTTTTTGGCCTACAACTCCCAGCATGCCCCAGCCAGCGTAGCTGGCTGGGGCATGCTGGGAGTTGTAGGCCAAAAACCATCTGGGGACCCAAGGTTGAGAAACACTGGGCTAACTGCAGCCTGACCCAGCTGGGCAGCTTTATCAATCAGCGCCTGCTCAAAAGGCAGGTCCCAAACACACGCAGATGCTGGAAGCAATTGTTCGTTACAGCTACCGCCAGACGCTCCTGATAACCCTGACCCTCAGACCTCTGTACCTTTGATCCTCGGAACGACCCTGACTACGCCTGTGCCTGATCCCTAACTGGTTTATGTTTGCTCTGTTTTGGCCTGATATATTTTGGCTTCGACACTCGGACTTTTATGACGACGACGGCGTACAGTCCAAACGGAGGTTTATCAAAACGACCTCGGTGAGAAGAACGAGGCCAGCCTTCCCCAACCTGGCGCCCACCCAAGAAGATGGATTGGACTACAGCTTCCATCATCCCCAACCAGTATAGCCTTGTGGCCCAGCATATCTAGAGGGCACCAGGTTGGGGAAGGGATGGTAGAGGTGTGATGGGAATTGTAGTCCAACGCACACTTGCCCTGCTGGCTGGGGATGATGGGAGTTGTAGTCTTGATGCATCTGGAGGGTGCTGGGTTGGGGAAGGCTGGACCAGGCTATTGTTCAGCACTGCCCTGAGTGCTTGCCTTCTCCAACGGGGCCTAATGGTTGCACAAGGCTTCCATGTCCACAAACCATGCTGGAGATTTGGCAGAGAGGAACAGAACCCTGAATCATGGCCCTGCCAGAGCATTTTGGAGCTAATCCAGGCAATCCTCTTCATCTCGATGTAGGGAGAACAACAGCCCTATGATAACAACTGCTGGATCTCGGCTGCGAAGCCTGGTCTTCGGTCTCTTTTGCAGGGACAAAACAGATGTTGAGTCCAGAGTCCCCTGATGGTGACATCATGGCCTTGTTGACATCTTTTGTTTCCACTTCTGCTTCCACCCATGTCACAAAACGGAGTCGGAAGGTTGCTCTGGGGGGTTCCTATCTCAGGATACGTAAATGGTTTTGAAAACAGTTCAAAAGTGGTTTACGTCGAAGCACAAAAAAAGTTGGGATATGAAGTACAAAGTCAAATTCCTTTTAAAAATGAAGACATTCCTAAGCTTCATTCCCTTGACAAATTTTTACCCAGCAGCGCCAAGGTTGCTGTGGGAATTCAGAGAATACAAATCTCTCCGGCTCAGAAAGGGCCGTACAAACACAGAGATGGGACCTACTTCTCTTTGAAGAGGGGAAGTGCCGCCATGTAAATGCTAATCTTCCCATTAATCCTGTGTGTCGGGGCCATTTCCCAATCTCCTCCCTTCGTGTCGGCAGGCCCAGCGAAGTGGAAGGGAACATGCGAGCGAGGAGATGCTTGAAATATTCATGATGACTGAGGCCGTGGTGGGGGAATGCACTCTTTGTTGGGGGTTGGGGTCTCAGCCTTTTCTTTGGCAGTAATTCATTGTTATGTAAGGCTACCCTGTGTCCCTTTCTCCCACACAGCTGTTTTTCTTGGAGGTTACTGAGAGCTTATTTGGCTACAAAAACTGGGTCTCTATCACCTGGGACAGCAGAAGTTTTTCTCTCTTTTTTTCTTGGAAACATTTCTGCATGGGTAAGACAGCAGGTGGATCCTTTTGGGTAGCTATCCTGTCCTGTGGTCCCCTGAGTTTGCAGGAGAGCCTTGTAGCAAGACCAAGGCAGAAAGAAAGTAGGACCTTGGACAGCTCCAAGTTGTTCTTGCTGCCTGGAGCTCTCTCCTACTAGGACAGTGATGGCGAACCTTTTTGAGCCCGAGTGCCCAAACTGCAACACAAAACCAACTTATTTATTTCAGAGTGCCAACACTGCAATTAAACCTGAATACCGAGGTTTTAGTTTTAGAAAAACAACTCATACAGTTGTCCAAACTAATTAACATCTTTAAAGAAAAACACAATAACAGAGCTTTCAGTGATACAGTTTTTTGTTGGAAAAAAAATCAACTCAAAAAATTATTATAGTACTACATTGTACACATAGCCTGAAGGGAAGTTATACAAACTTTTTAAATAATTAGGCACATGTATTTTTGGATAAGGGATTCTCAACTTGTAATATGATTATATATGCCAGACTGAAATTGTATGGGGCAAGCTTTACTCCGGGCCCTTTCCCTGCTTCTACAGGTGTTGGATTAGTAAAAGTAAAAGTCAACCTGTACTAGGATGAGCAAGATAAACAAGAAAACTAAACGTGCTTAACACATTTTAAACACTTTATGTCTTGGACTGCAAACACTGCATTAGGTAAAAGTTTGCATTGGGCATGCTTTTGCACAATTAATGTGATTTCTGCTATTGCATGCATGCTGATAATTTGTCAAACCTTGGCTCATACTCCGTTAGTTTGAGAGCAACACATGCAGCACTCAGGTCAACTGTTAGGGCTTTACATCCAAGCCATGCTCTGTGCATCATTCTTCAAAATCTTTAAAATGTGATAACAATGTAGAAAAGAATTCTGTAACAGGAATTCT
Organism: Shinisaurus crocodilurus; assembly: GCA_021292165.1. Lineage (NCBI taxonomy): Eukaryota > Metazoa > Chordata > Lepidosauria > Squamata > Shinisauridae > Shinisaurus > Shinisaurus crocodilurus. Next base: position 6,881,077 of record CM037879.1, read on the forward strand.
AGAATAAAATCATTCTGTTCCACACTATGAGATAGAACAAGATCATTAGTGTTTTGCAGAAGGGGATGGTCTTTTCGCTATCTGGTGACCAATGGCTCGAGTGCCCACAGAGAGGTCCCTGCGTGCCAGCTGTGGCACCCGTGCCATAGGTTCGCCATCGCTGTACTAGGACAATAGGAGGATGTTGTCTTAGCAGGGATCTAAAGCCTTATGTAGGCTTACAAAACCTGTAAAGTGCCTAGCTGCACTGCTCTCGGAGGAGCTGACCGAACTACATATTAAAAGGGTCTTGCCTGGTTTTGTAGTCCATGTGGCTGGGGAGATGGAGGTTCTTCTGGGAAGACATCCTCTGAGCCAGAGGATGACCGCAGGGGTGTATCCTCTGGGCGGGAGGGCCCCGAATAAGGCACTGACTGTCCTACCCATGAGGGAGTGCCTCATCCTCATCCTTTGCTGCACACTGGAAGGCCCAAGGGAAGGAGGTCATGCCAGAAACTAGCAAAGGGGACACCTGTTCAACCACCTGCAACAGAGCACCCCCTGGAGACAAAAGAGAACGCCCAGTTTTACTTACAGCCTTTGGCAGTGTACTCTAGCACTGATGGCAACCATTCTCCTAGGCTCAGAGCCATTTTGCCGACACCTGTGGCTTTTTATTATTAATCATAGAATCATAGAATCATAGAAAAGCAGAGTTGGAAGGGGCCGACAAGGCCATCGAGTCCAACCTCCTGCTCAATGCAGGAATCTAGGTCAAAGCATCTCTGACAGATGTCTGTCCAGCTGCACCTTGAATGCCTCCAGAGTGGGAGAGCCCACCACCTCCCTAGGTAGTAGGTTCCATTGTCTTATTGCTCTGACAGTCAGGAATTTTTTCCTGATGTTTAGGTGGAATCTGGGTTCCTGTCACTTGACTGAGCCCATTATTCCGTGTCCTGCAAACTGGGATGATCGAGAAGAGATCCTGGCCCTCCTCTGTGTGACATCCCTTCAAGTACTGGAAGAGTGCGATCATATCTCCCCTCAGTCTCCTCTTCTGAAGGCTAAACATGCCCAGTTCTTTCAGTCTCTCCTCATAGGGCCTTGTTTCCAGGCCCATTATCATCTTTGTAACTTGTTGCCCTCCTCTGAACCCTCTCAAGTATTATTTCTACTTGTTTCCCATAGCACTTTTTTTTTTAAAGGTGCAAAACAAGGGGATACAGAATGTACATTTTACTTCACCAACTGAATTTCATAATCTCTGTATTATTTGCCAGAGTAACTGTAGGCGGGAGAAAACAGCAAGCCAGGGTGCCTTTCCCAGTCAACGACCCTTCTGAGCAACCCTGCGATGCACGTTCGTCTCAGAAGGATTGTTTGTTTTTATTGTTATATACACTGTATAAATCTTATATAAAAGTGTTGGGGGGTCGGATGGCACAGTGATTTCGATTGGTTGGATGTTACCTAGAGGGAATGCAAACTACAGATGTTAGAATAACGGTACTAACTTCTGGCAGTTAGAGCTAGGAACCCCTCCCGCCCATCTGGAAGCCCCCCAGGACTATCTGTGCTTCTCCTCTTCCTTTCTTCCCCTTTCGATGGCCCCCACCCCAGTAGTGTCTATCTCAACTCCTTGCCAGCTTTTCCATGCAACTTGGTGGCCACCTTTCCCCCCAAATCTTATCCAAGGCAATGTGCCTACGTACTGCAGTTGCTGGGAAACATGGGCGGGAAGTTGCTGTTGCACTCGAGTCCTGCTTGTGGGTTTCCCGTGGTCAGCTGGTTGGCCACTGTGTGAACAGAATGCTGGACTGTACGGACCCTTGGTCTCATCCAGCATGGGCTCCTATGTCCTTGTGTTCTTATCCCCTTGATGGAGTGCAAACACAGGTTTAATTGACGACGGTCGCCTCCAGGATGTGCTCTGTACCACCGACAAAAATAAAGCATGTATTGACGTAGGTAATTTCATTAGTTCTTCAAGAGATGCAGACAGAGAAGAAGGGATGTTGGGTAATGTTGTAACGGGAAAGATTAGCCAGTGATGGGGCATTCTGTCTTCTTAAATTGGGTCGCTCTGTTGCTAAATGGCCAACTTGGACAAGATTAAACTCTTTAATACAGACTGCTGCACCTAAGTACATGGCTGTTTAACTTTCTCTCTGAACTGGTATGTTTTCTGCCTCGTACAATGGAGGCACTGTTTACAGCAGCCTGGACTACAACTCCCAGCATGCCCCAGCCAGCCATGTGTTGATGGTAAACGTCATTCCATTGACGGATTACATCTGTTCCCTTCGCGCAAGGGGCTCTGTGGTGGCAGGCATGAGGTTATCCAAGTTTAACCTCACAAAACCTTTTGTGGTGGGTTCAGCTGGCTGGACCATGGCAGGGGGATTCCCAGCCCAACAGAGAGTCGGCGGACTCCTCTCCCGACTCAAATCGGCCATTCCAGCAGCTGACGGGAAGGGCATAGATCTGGCACGCTCACAAGCAGGGCTTTTTTTCTGGTGGAACTCACCGGAACTGAGTTCCAGCACCTTTTCTTCTATTAATTGCATTATAATTTAATCGCCATCTACTCCCGAGGAAATGTAATCCAAGAGTTCCGGTACCCTTTTCTCCAGAAAAAAAGCACTGCTCACAAGGCATACCGTGGCATGGTGAATCCAGTGCTCACCTGGGACGCAGCCAGGACCGGTGCAAGGCAGTTTGGTGCCCTAGGCAAGATCAGATATTTAGCGCCCCCCTTCCCACTTGAGAGCGCTGTATTTTTTTTCCAAGGTGTTTCTGGCGCCCCCTTTAGCCCTGCGCCCTAGGCGGCTGCCTAGTTGGCCTAGTGGTAGCACCGGCCCTGGACGCAGCAGTGACACTTTTTTATTAGCAGGGATGCTGACGTCATCTGCCACCCCTGCTCAACGGGGGGTGGCTTGAATGGACAATTAGGACCCATTAGCTCTACAGAAGACCTGCTCCTCCTGGTGGAGACGAAAACTGCTAGATCTGGTTTGTGGATATGGATCCACACAGCCGCCTGCATTTTGGGACTCTCCTTGGCGGGGGTGGCGATGGGGACTGTCACGATCAGTGCCCGCAGTTCAAAAATCTTCCACTACAGCACCACCGGTGGTGGATCCTTGGAGATGGCATTTTCTGGTGGCATCTCCCACCATCCCACAGCTGACTTTCACAGTATGGCTACTCCTGGGAACAGTTTGCTCCTGGGTAACTCCTGCAGTGGTTACTTCAAGCCTCCTCCCATGTCTCTGAATGTTTTTCTTTGGCCCTGCGACCGTGGGAAAATTCTGGGATAGTTGGACCATATGGAAACTGGCTGCGATTGGCTAATAAAAACCTCATCCTGATTGGTCCCTTCTCCCTAGAACCCCAGGCCATCCCTCATTGGCCCTTTAGTCGCCCTTCCAAACCATCCGCCAGTCAATGCCCCTGGCCTGCCTCCCATTCTGCAGAATGACAAGGAGCAAAATCCTTCTGAGCTCATTAGGAGATAAGCAACATACCTGAAGCGTGGGAGAGAGAACAGGAGGAAATATTTCTTTTTAATCATCCATATTATCGTATCTCTTGTTGGCAGCCAACATTCATCGTTCTAATAGTCCTTTGTGACACAGAGGATCTGATATTGATTTCTCTCTCTCTCTCCCACTCTGTTTGAATCTCAAAGTGACCTATCTCCCCCCCCCCTTTCTCTTCTCTCTTTTCTTCCTCCTGGAAGTGATCCTAGAATCTAACAGTGTCCAAGATGTCAGTTCTGATGCTGGTTTATTAAGTCCATGGTCCCAGCTCTCCTCTCCAAAACAGTTTTGAAAGGGTTCACCTGGGATGAGGATGAAGCAGCTGCATCTGTTCCCTGCCTTTTAAGTCAACTGTTGAGAGAGACATACAAGATGTTAAAGTGATTCATGCCCAGGAACTAGAGGTCAGTTCACATGGTCATCTGTGAAAGCAGGTTGCACAAGTGTTTGAGCGTGCGCGCAGATGAGCCGTGGTTTCACGATGCAAAGTATAAGAACATAGAATCATAGAAAAGTAGAGTTGGAAGGGGCCTACAAGGCCATCGAGTCCAACCCCCTGCTCAGTGCAGGAATCCAGGTCAAAGCATCCCCGACAGATGGCCGTCCAGCTGCACCTTGAATGCCTCCAGATTGGGAGAGCCCACCACCTCCCTAGGTAGTAGGTTCCATTGTCTTATTGCTCTGACCATCAGGAAATTTTTCCTGATATTTAGGTGGAATCTGGCTTCCTGTAATTTGAGCCCTTTATTCCATGTCCTGCAAACTGGATGATCGAGAAGAGATCCTGGCCCTCCTCTGTGTGACATCCCTTCAACTGGAAGAGCGCTATCATATCTCCCCTCAGTCTCCTCTTCTGAAGGCTAAACATGCCCAGTTCTTTCAGTCTCTCCTCATAGGGCCTTTTTTCTAAGAAGAGCCATGCTGGATCAGGCACTTAGGATCATAGAGTTGGAAGGAGCCTACAAGGCCATCGAGTCCAACCCCCTGCTCAATGCAGGAAACTAGAGGAGGGGTCTCCCATCCAAGTAATAACCAGGCCTGACCCTGCTTAGCTTTCCATGCACACACACACACACACACACACACACACACACGCCTCCTCATGAGTAAACCAGGTGGGGGCTGGGAGGAAGCAAAAGGTGCATGGAACATGGGATGGGGCCTGGCGTCTGGAGGTCTGGAGGGGCCAGGCTGAGGGCATTCATATGCATAGTTCAAGCCATGACTCATGAGTTCCCTTCCCCTGCCTGGCCAGTTTCCTTCCCCCTGCATGGCCAGGTGAAATTCAAATTGATTGGCTGAAGGCAGGAAAGCTACAGAAAGGGGGAGGGGGAAGAGCTATTTCCCCACGTGTAGCCTTTGTTCTTGGTCAGTCTTTTGGTAGCGTGCCAGGTTGGGACCATGGCAACGCGCCAGCGAGGAGCCCAAGCCTTTAGGGCTTTAGGGTTCCCCCAGGAACCGACCCCAGGCAGCCCCTGGTAAAATTGGCTGGTTTGAAGGCTCTGGTAAAGGCAAGCCTTGTAGGAGTTTACCCATCCCGGACCTTCGGGTAGGTGTGGTAATTCTCCATCGGGCGGCAAGGCTGTGCTGGATCTAACCCTTGAAGAAGACACCCTTAGGTAACAGGTGTGTGCCTGAGAGATCTTAAGGAATCAGGTTCTATTATTGTTTTGCAGCTTTACTGTGTACCAAAGTGTCTCTCTATATTGTGTGCTTCTCTTATTTGCTTAATCTTGTTGTAAGATGCTACCAGAAATAAACCTTGTCTTGGTTTTACCCCACATGGGTTTTGTAGTGCTCTGTGAGTTCAGTATCTAAATCCAGGTTACAGAAATATGAAGGCGAGTCCCTAAACAGAGATCCAAGTAGGATTGCAGACAGCTGAGGCTGGCAGTCTGGTATCTTGAGATCTCAGAGGGTCTTGATTCCTTTGCCAGTAGGCAAGGGTGGGGTAGTGGCGGGTCAGCCAGCCCCCCCTTCCGGGCCACATGGTGGCAAGCGCTGGGTTTCCTTTGGAGTAGGAAAGGGTGGAGGTCTGGCGGGTCAGCCAGCCCCCCCTCTTCCTCCACAGATGAATCATCCCCTCTCTCCCAGTCCCACCATCACCCTTCCTTCTCGGGCCATCTTAGTCCCCATGGCAACATATCACCTGCAATCTACCTAACAAAGGAAAGTGCTTTTCCATTAGCCCTCTTGGTATGTCGCAAGCAAGCGGCCTTGTTGCTTTTGCTGGAACAAACCAAGGGTGCTTCCATCCAGACGTGGCTTTTCTTGTGCAATCATTTGCCCTTGTCCATGGCATTTTACAGAGCGGCCAGACAGAGGCAGCATCTTCCATTTGTAACCCTCCTGTGTTTCCCCACTTGCTACCGATGACGTCTTTCTTTCAAAAAAAAAACAAGCAAACAAAAGCCAGTTATTTTTTTTTTTATTTGTTTCATTTTTATACCGCCCAATAGCCGAAGCTCTCTGGGCGGTTTACAGCAATTAACAAGACAGTCCCTGCCCGCAGGCTTACAATCTAAAAAGACACGACACACAAGGAAAAAGGAATGGGGAGGGAAGAAGGGGGAATATTAATGAATACTGCTGGCAGGGCTGGTGGAATGGCCCTGCGCTCGCTCTCATCTCCCTCCTCTCGGCCTGCTGATGTGTAGTGTGTGCGTTTTAAAATTCAAGTCATTGCAGACCTCCAGAACCATCTTTGTATTGTTGGTACCCCAGTACTAAATACAATAAATACAATAATCCTAAACTTTAGAAAATAAAATAAAATTGATGCCAATATGTAAGACCTAGTTCTCACAGGATGGTAAAGTTGTGTTTGGACTGTACCACTTCTGATCTCAGGGGGCGGGGGTGTTAACTGCTCCTTCATAGAACAAAAATTCACTGCACATGAAAAGCTAGCATGGCAGTGAGAAGGGTTCTAGCCTAGCCTTCTCCCCAATGTGGAGCCAGAGTGATGCAGTAGATGCAGCTTTGACAGCAGCCCCCTCTTAACTGCTGTCAAGAAATAGGACCCAGCTGCGGAAGCACATGAAGAGAAATCACATGGTGCAACCCTCCAGGTAAGCAGGTGGAGAGATTTGTGGTGCCGTTAGAGAGGGAAATATGGGGCAGCCACGCTCTGCCTTTTGACTGGTAGCGCTGGACACGATCTAGACGGGAAGACCTTCCCGGCGTCTGGGAGCACCCCAACACAGCTCCCACACTGGAAATGGTTTTCTTTTGGAGTTCTGCTACACATGGAAGTGAATTCTTCCAACATACACGCATCCGACTTTCCCTCAGAACTAGAAACCTGAGCAGTATCATCCCCCCCCCATTTACGTGTGAGCCCATTCATTCTCAGCTTTTGCCTCTCCCAGGTCCTGGACAACTTAGAGAGCCATCTGAAGAAATCGGAGTATTTCCGTTTCCTTTGGTTTCCTCACAGTGAAAATGTGAGCGTCATCTACCAAGATCACACCAACAAGGTAAACCCGCCATATGTTGGCGAATGTAAGCCTGTTGGAAGGAGAAGGGTGAGGAGGCAAGGATTTTGAACCCACCCCACCCCTGTTGCTATGGGGCGATAAGCCTGAGTGCTTGCACAAGCCCCGCTCATTTCACTGGGGGCTTCCATTGGAGTGTGCCCATTTCCTTTTCCTTCTTCCCAACAGCCCTGTTAGGTAGGCCTTAACTGCAGTTGTTTTGCAGGTGAAGAACTAAAAGGCTGAGAGAGTGACTTAAGCCCAGACTGGGACTCCTCCATGCCGGGTTTCACAGGATATGGGACAATTGCTGTCACTCACTCTCCTATTAGTCCTGTGTCACTTGGTCCCCTGGTGCCATTCTGAATTTGGTTCTGCCACCACCTTTAGGAGACCACAGGAGCAGTTGAGAGAAGGGGCTGTGTGAGCCAGGAAGTCGTTGGCCAAAATGATGCCTCTGTCGTAAACGACCTCCTGGGGAAAGTTCACCCATCACTACCTGAGTCAGAACCATAAAATATAGTAACATAGTAAAACATAATATAAAAACCTTACGTTTAAAACAGGCTAAAACTTAAAAACAGCCAGTGTGGCGTGGTGGTTAAGAGTGTTGGACTGGGACTCGGGAGATCCGGGTTCTAGTCCCCGCTTGGCCATGAAACTCACTGGGTGACTTTGGGCCAGTCACTGACTCTCCCAGCCTAACCTACCTCACAGGGTTGTTGTGAGGATACAATGGAGAGGAGGATTATGTAAGCCGCCTTGGGTTCCTTGCAGGAAAAAAGGCGGGGTATAAATATAAATAAATAAATAAATAAATAAATAAATTCAACCAAACAAAACATAACAAATCATCACTAAAACGGAAGAGCAATGAATGCATATTGAGAAAAGAGCAGAATTTAAGCCTAAGTATTATATAACAGGGTTAGGGGTAAATAAATAAGGTTTTCCCAGAGGACGTAAGACAAGGCCCTAGGCAAGCCCCCCCCCCCATGAGGAGGGCATTCTAGAGGTGGGGTGGCACAGTTGAACAGACCCTCTTCTTCCTAGTCTCCACCTCTGAAGCTTGAAAAAGGCCTGGGAAGGCAACTTCAGTATACAGGCTGGTTCATATGAGAGTAGGCAGCCTTTCAGATAAGCGGGGCCCCAAACTATATAAGGCAGCCTTCCCCAAGTTGGTGCCCTGCAGGTATCTTGGACTACAATTCCCATTCTCCCTAGCCAGCATGGCCAGTGTTAGCTGAGGGTGATGCGAGTTGTAGGCCAACACATCTGAAGGGCCCTGGGTTGTGGAAAGCCGGTATAGGGCGTAATCTCCAGGTCCTGGGCCTCACCGCTGGGCAGTGTTTGTGACCCCTCTGTCTTGTTGTGTGTGCCTGTGCAGCCTCCCTCTTCCTCCGCTAGCTGGCTTTGGGACTATGCCGTTGGGTATTACCTGCTGGAGTTCCTTCTTTGGATCAGGTAAGTTTCAGTGTGGATTCACGTCACAGTCATGGGGACGTATCTCTGGTTTCAGTGGAACCTACTTCCATGGTGGATGGAAGGGATTGGAAAAGCAAAGGTAGATGTGTTGGTCCATGAGGGGAACCCCCTCCCCAAATCTACAGTTGGGCAATACTTCTGTTAGGACCAGCCAAAGTTCCACAAAATCGTCCGAGCTTTTGAGTTCCCCAGAACTCTCCATCAGGCAAAAAGAAAAAAGGAAAAAAAAAAGAAAGCAAGGGATAGGGGAAGAAACAAAGTCCAAAAAGTTGGCCAGGTGCCATGGCCATGAGGTCTACAGCTTAGATTAGACCCAGTCTCAAAAAGATTTGCAGTCATCATAGTCATCATCATGTTTATTTGTACATCACTTTTCCATGGTAAAACCATGCTCAAAGCAGCTTACCAAAATATCAAGAAAATTTACATAATGGAGTATAACACTGGAGCCACCGGCTTCTTGCTTGAAAGGGTTAAGAGCCACTTACATCCTCCTAGTTGGTCTCCCATGATCCAGCTACTACTCAGGGCTGGGCTCTTTTAGTTTTAGCAGCTGCACATTATCATCTGCTTCCAAACTGTTTCCTGAGCCCTGAGAATAAAATATAAATGAATCAAAGTAGGAGAACCTTGACCAGAACACTTGATATTCTGAATAATTTTTTATGTTTTGAAGACAAGGGTTTCTTCCCACACAACAAATCAACCTGGTTTACACACACACAAACAGGTGTCAGAATCTCATTGTTAGCTTGTAAATCTGTCCGATTCCTTCCAGACTAGCTGTGTGAGGTCTGAAGTCGGCGTTGCACTGCCATCTTGTGGGCAGCAGGTGAAAGAAATCCGGTGGTATTGTTTAGCGCAGTGTTCTCCAACCTTGGGTCCCCAGATGTTTTTGGCCTACAACTCCCAGCATGCCCCAGCCAGCAGCTGGCTGGGGCATGCTGGGAGTTGTAGGCCAAAAACATCTGGGGACCCAAGGTTGGAGAACACTGGTTTAGCGCCTTCACCTTCCTTGATGGGGAAAAAGAAATTCACAGATCCACAGGCCATTGAAGCCAGGGGGCCAAAAGCAGCCATTTTGGTGTGTGTTTGTGTGTTTGTTTTTACCCATCGCCCCATAGAAATATTCCCTGATTTCATAGATCATATAGTTGGAAGGAGCCTACAAGGCTATCGAGTCCAACCCCCTGCTCAATGCAGGAAACTAGAGGAGGGGTCTCCCATCCAAGTAATAACCAGGCTTGACCCTGCTTAGCTTTCCACGCTCAGACAAGCTGAGCCAGCGTAAGCCATGATGATGATGATGATGATGATGATGATGATGATGATGGGGCGCTGTTAAAATGCTGATTTATTTTTTTTTGACTGCTTGATTGATTGATTTCTATCCATCTTTCTGATGGTTCACAAAGATCTCAGAAAATAAAGAGATTTCAGAAGATAAAAAATATAGTAAAATATTAAAAACAACCGCAAAAAATATAGCAACAGTTTTAAAAGCAAAGCTAAAAAGATGTGTTTTGAACTTTTGATGCCCTTCCTGAATGCAGAGAGCGTGGGGACCAGTTGCTACTCCTGAACGAGTGCATTCCAGACTTTGGGAGCACACTGGAGAAAGCCCTTTCCTGCGTGCCCAACAAGCGGGCCTCTGCTAACGAGGGTGCCTTCAAAAGGCCTCAGACTTCCCCACATCTATCTTTCACCCTGCCTTTCCCTCCACCCTCTCCTGCAGCACGTTCCTGCCCTTCCTGGTTCCCTGGATCAACCACTTCTTCTTCTGGCTCCTCTTCACTGGCAAAGTGGAGAACGTCAACTTGAGCTACAAGATCTTCAACTACGAGTGTCGTTTCAAGCAGCATGTGCAAGACTGGGCCATCCCCATGTGAGCCGATTGGGCCTCACATGCAGAGGCTGCAGAGAGGGGGGTTGGCAGAAAGAGCGGGACGGATTCCAAAACGATCTGCGGGGTGTTCAACACTCCCACACTTGAATATATTTGTAGCCAGGATCCCACCCCTATTAGGTTGTGAGCCTGCAGCAGGGCAGTGAGAAAAAGCTTGCAGGAGACTTACGTAGAACAAAGAGTTTCCTGGCAGCAGGGTGGGACATATCAGTTTCCAGGAGCCAGGCAGGGCCTGGCTCTTCAGAACCTTGGAGAGCTCCCAAGGAAAGTAGATGTTGCTCCAACAATGGCCAAAGCCCAGCTGAACTCTGAAATCTGCCTTCCCCAACCTGGTGCTCCTCAGATGTGTTGGACTACAACCTCCATTGTCCCCAACAAGCACGGGGCCATGCTGGCTGGGGATGATGGGGCTTGCAGTCCAACACATCTGGAGGGTGCCAGGTTGGGGGAGGCTGCCTGTGCTCAACAGTGCAGCAGAACTGCCGAGGGTTTAAACCCTGTCCCTTTGCTGAGGGCTAGCAGGAATTTAAAATCTGGACTTGAAGCTGTGCATTCTGGCTTCATTCAGAGTCCTCTGGCTGGGCCCTCTTGTCTTCCCAGCTGGAGCCAGTTACAAGGGACTGAAGGGCCTTGGGTGGTTGGTGAGGTGATTTTTGAGGAGTCTGAGCCTCTGACTCCGGGTCAGACTGGATTAGGCATCTTGCCTTCTTCCTCGGGATCACATGCACAATTCTCAGAGGCCGCCTTCCAGTCGTGGGTGCAGGAAGTGAAGGAAGGCGGTTACAATTAAGCCAGCGTGGGTTTCTCTAATGTAAACATGTTGCCTCCATTCTCAAGTGTCTTCATGGTTTTTGACTGGTGGGTCTTGCTTGCATCGTCCCCCTTGCAGTGAGAAAACGAAGGAGGCTCTTCTGGAGCTGAAGGGGTTGCTGGAGAGCAACCCCAAAGTGGTAGCCCACTACCCAGTGGAAGTGCGCTTCGCCCAGGGGGATGACATCCTGCTGAGTCCCTGTTTCCAGAGGCACAGCTGCTACATGAACATCATCATGTACAGGTGAGGATGGAGCCGGTCCAACTGGAGCAATTCAGGCTGGGTGATGGATGACGTTTTGAGCAACACCAACCAGAAGTAAAATGAACTTCAGCTTCATCAGTGGGCGGAAAGTCCAAACTTTGGGATGAATTGGGGAGGTGTTTCGTGGATGAAAGGGGGCTGAAACTACTCGCCCCCTGTCCCCGCCCCCTCACTGCTGCCACCACCTCCCTTTTCCCCGTAGAAGCAGCATTCTTTCAGGTGTTCATGGCTGCCTCTACTGTCTTGGTGGCCACCATTTTTTATTTCCCAGAATGCCTCCTCCTCTATGAAATGCTAGCATTGCACAGAGAGGGCTTCTGGGGGGGGGGGGAAATGTCAGCTCTCCCCCCCCTCCAGAGCCACAATTTTTATTTCCCAGAAGCTCCCTGTGTATGATGCTTGTGTTCCTTAGAAGGGGCATTCTGGAAATAAAAATGGCAGCCGCCAAGGAAAGCACCAAGGAACCACCCCTGCCACCATGGCTGCAGTAAGTTTAGCCCCATGAGATCACTCAAATAGAAAATCCCACCCACCCTTTTTCTGCCGATGAATTCCGGCTCCGCCCTAGGCTCAAGCAGTATTGCCTAGAAGTGGCTGGTTCTGCTCTGTTTAATTCTGGAGGGCCCATTGCAGCTGGGTAAGAGCAGATTACAGCCCCAACCCTCCAGGGCCATACTTTTCAAGCAGCTTTCCGGAAACCCAATGGGGCTCTTCCTCCTCCTCCTCCTCCTCCTCCTCCTCCTCCTCCTCCTCCTCCTCCTCCTCCTCCTCCTCGGGCTTATCAGGGGTTCCTCAATGAGAATATTGGCAGACAAGACTCCTTGAAAGACAACTAAACCATCTTGCCCAGAATGCACAGCCATGGGGGAATGTGTGATGTGTTTTAAGCCATGCTCCTGGTATGTGCGGGGTGACAGTTTTGGCCCATGGCTGGTCCTCATGCCCCAGGTCCCCTGCAGAACACCTGGATTCCATGGCAGCCACACAGATGGCCCTGACAGATAAGTGGACATCATATATCTGGACTTCGGCAAAGCTTTCGGCAAAGTGCCTCATGATACCCTGATTAGCAAGCTAGCTAAAAGTGGGCTGGACAGAACAACTATCAGGTGGATCCACAGTTGGCTACAGAATCGGACTCAAAGAGTGCTTATCAATGGTTCCTTCTCAAACTGGGGAGAGGTGATGAGCAGGGTACCACAGGGCTCGGTCCTGGGCCCGGTGCTCTTCAACATTTTTATTAATGACACTTGGATGAGGAGGTGCAGGGAATGCTTATCAAATTTGCAGATGACACAAAGTTGGGTGGAACAGCTAATACTCTGGAAGACAGAAACAAAATTCAAAGAGATCTCGATAGGCTGGAGTGCTGGGCCGAAAACAACAGAATGAAATTTAATAGGGATAAATGCCAAGTGCTGCACCTAGGAAAAAGAAACCAAATGCACATTTACAGGATGGGGGATACTTGGCTCAACAATACTACAAGCAAGAAGGATCTTGGAATTGTGGTGGATCACAAACTGAATATGAGCCAGCAATGCGATGTGGCTGCAAAGAAGGCAAATGCTATTTTGGGCTGCATTCATAGAAGTATAGCTTCCAAATCATGTGAAGTACTAGTTCCCCTTTACTTGGCACTGGTTAGGCCTCATCTTGAGTACTGCGTCCAGTTCTGGGCATCACACTTTAAGAAGGATGCAGAAAAACTGGAAAGGGTTCAGAGGAGGGCAACAAAGATGATTAGGGGACTGGAAACAAAGCCCTGTGAGGAGACACTGAAGGAACTGAGCATGTTTAGCCTTCAGAAGAGAAGACTCAGGGTAGATATGATAGCGTTCTTCCAGTACTTGAAAGGTTGTCACACAGAGGAGGGCCAGGATCTCTTCTCGACCATCCCAGAGTGCAGGACACAGAATCATGGGCTCGTTACAGGAAGCCGGATTCCAGCTGAACATCAGGAAAAACCTCCTGACTGTCAGAGCAATAAGACAATGGAACCAACTACCTAGGGAGGTGGTGGGCTCTCCCACACTGGCTGGAGGCATTCAAGATGCACCTGGGCAGCCATCTGTCAGAGATGCTTTAACTTGGATTCCCGCATTGAGCAGGGGGGTTGGACTTGATGGCCTTATAGGACCCTTCCAACTCTACGTATTCTATGATTCTAAGTCAATGTATAAAAGGGTTCCTAGAAAGGCACAAGGCTGAGAACCATGGGTATTCCGTAAGGGAGAGCAATTCGGCCCACTTCTCCTTCTGCATCCACCTCCAGGCCTTACGGGAAAGATGTCCCACGCCTTGACTACTGGCTTGCCTACGAGAGCATCATGAAGAAGGTCGGAGGGAGACCGCACTGGGCCAAGGTATGGAGGCGGCGGGGGTGGGTGGGTGGGTGGGGATGGTTTTGCCCTGCAGCTGAGCTAGATCCTACCTCTCTAGCAGACAGACACTCCTTCATAATGTGCAGGGTTCACTCGGAAACGATGAGGGGGAAACCCCCCCCCTCCCTGAAGATCCCTGGTTCAGTCCTGGCATCTCCAGGACCAGGTCGCAGGTGATAGAAGGCTGCTACCGATCAGAGCAAACTGAGCTAGATGGACAAATCCCCTGGCCTGGCACAAGGCAGCTCCCTATACAGGCAGTCCCCGGGTTACGGACGTCCCGACTTACGGGCGACTCATACTTAAGAATGGACTCTGCCATATATGTATAAATCTGAATTAAATACAATGGTTCGTACTTACGAACGAACGCACTACACTTTGCGACACTCTTGACACTTTGCAACACTTTGAAACCATTGTGCGGCTTCCATCCCGGCTGACGTACAAATTCGACTTAAAGACAGAACTTACGGACGGATCTCGTTCATAACCCCGGGGACTGCCTGTATTGTCTTCTGTGCCATTCATTTGGTGGCAACTGAGCTGCTGTGGTGGGTATCAAGGCTGGCTGCTTCCCACAACCCCTGGGGACGACAGGAAGCAGCCCTTGAACCCAGAGGCGGCATCTGGGTCCAGAAACATCAGAAGCTGCTGTGCACTCTGTAAGATTGACTGAGGACTGAAGCAGCTAGTTTGGTGCCTCCGTCTACAAGGGGCCAGCAGTATGCTAATAAACAAGCAGTATGGACCGGTCACTTCCATGAGGTCTGGTGACATAGCCTGCCAAAGACATTTCATGGTGTGTAATGCCCCACCCCACCCCACCCCAAAGTTTCAGAATATCTCCTTCACAAAAAGGACTTTTGCAGGCTGAGGAGCCCCGCCCAGGAGCAGTATTCGACCCATGGGCTGCATTCCCCATCCCTGCGCTATATCAGATTATCCATATTTATTCACTTGGAACATTTTGGGAGATCTATATTGTTGGAGGGTCTATATCAGAGGTGGGGGGGGATGTGTGGCACGCCAGATGTTGCTGGATGGGAACTCCCATCAGCACTAGCCAGCATAGCTAATAGTCAGGGATGATGGGAGTTGATGTCCCACAGTATCTGTAGAGCAGTGTTCTCCAACCTTGGGTCCCCAGATGTTTTTGGCCTACAACTCCCAGCATGCCCCAGCCAGCATAGCTGGCTGGGGCATGCTGGGAGTTGTAGGCCAAAAACATCTGGGGACCCAAGGTTGGAGAACACTGCTGTAGAGCAACATGTTCCCCATCTCTGGTCTATATAACGTTGGTCCCAAGCTTGGTGCTTCTGTGGCCTGCCATGACGGCCACCAGGAGGAATGAAGGACAGGGGTCATAAAACCGGTTCTCTTATCGCCAGGCCCACACATGCACCCGGAGGGACTTTGAGAAGATGTACCCCAGCTTTCAGAAGTTCTGCTCCATCAGGGAAGAACTGGACCCCAGAGGAATGTTCCTGAATGCCTACTTGGAGAAGGTCTTCTATTAAGGGGCAGAATGGAGAAGCTGGCAATGGAGGCTAGGGAAGCCCCTCCCTCACCTAGGGGTCTCCAGCAGTTATTGCCATGATGGATCTCTTTGCAGAGATCTAATGCCAAACCAAGCTTTGGGGAGGCACGTGACTTTCAGGACCGTCCAGCTCATTGAAATGCTCTTCTGTTTTGAAAGAGTCAAGGTGCAACCCTGTGCATGTTTAGGCAGAAAATAAATCCGATGACTACAGCACTGCTGGCTGGGGAATGCTGGGAGCTGTAAGACTTTCTTCTGTCTAAACATGAATAGGATTGCGTCCCTAATTAGAGAAAGATACTAAAAGCAGGGCTTTTTTTCTGGTGGAACTCACCGGAACTGAGTTCCAGCACCTTTTCTTCTATTAATTGCATTACAATTTAATCGCCATCTACTCCCGAGGAAATGTAATCCAAGAGTTCCGGTACCTTTTTCTCCAGAAAAAAAGCACTGACTAAAAGTAATAGTAGGGCAATGCCTTTATTAGGACCAGCTAAAACAGCAGCGCCTCTCCCCCTCTGAAAATATAAGAGCCAACAAAATATTAACATTTGGCTTTGCCCCTAGCTATAATTGGAGCTGGTACTTTTGGATTATTATTATATATTTTTTTCTAATGGGCCAACATGGCTCCCTGCAAATGTTTCTGATATAACCTGCTGAAAGGGGTTACAGGAAATGTGTTGTGTTGGGATTTGTTTCTCTTCCTATTAAATGGCCTCCACACCTACGTTGTCAACATTTGTCATTCATTAAACCATATCGCAATCCACACCCACTTACACACTCAGCCTCCCCGCAGTAAACCTAAGTCCGACTGGGACAGAGCTGCGCTGCTGAAGGAGTTTGGCCACATGGGGGCAAACACCTCCCAACATGCATTGCAGCATCCAAGACCCAACAGAGCTGCCTGTGGGAGCAAGGACCCAGAGCACGCAGCATCTCCTCCCGCACTTCTGGTCCGACTGCCTCCCTGACGCTCATGGCATCTGTATGCCGCCCATGGCTCTGCCAATCGCTAGGGATGTACGACAATTTCATTCCTGTTTGCAAATCATGCGGACATGTCCTGTTTCTATCCTCAAACGCGAGCAGGAGCACAATTCTTGGGAAATGTCTGCAATTTCCTGAACTCGCATTTGTGTTTGGAAAGTGCGCACTTCTGAAAATGCGCATTCGCGCCCTTGCGCAAATCTCACCCACCCACCCACCCGCATTTTCATGCTCTAGCCTGTGGGGGGGGGAATGCAAATTTTTCAAGTAAGAAAAATGTGCCTTTTTAAAAATGTGTATATATTTTTTTTCAATTTTGGAAAAAAAAAAGTGCACTTTTTTAAAATTTGCATTTTTCCCAATTGGAAAAAGAAATGATGCTCACATTCGGGAATTCATACAAGGCGAAACAAGGTTTGAAGAATATTCAGAGAATGTCAACGAGCTCGAACCTCACATGTTCGCCCACCCTTTGCCAGTTCCCCTTTCCCAGGACAGAATAAACCAGCCTTCTCCAACCTGGAGCCCTCCAGCTATTTTGGACTTCAACTCCCATCTGCCCCAGGCCAGGCAGCATGGCCAATGGACAGGAATTCTGGGAGTCGTCGCCCCAAACATCTGGAGGGCACCAGGTTGTGGTAGGCTGCAGTGCACTGCTTGGGAGCGCAGGTGGGCCAATTCCCCCCTCGCCCTTTATTTCCAGGGATGGGGACTCGGACTCGAGGACTCGACTTGTGAGTCGGACTGAGTCCCCCCTCTGACTCGACTCGGACTCGAGTCCCAATATTTTTAATGGGACTTGAGACTCGACTCGGGACTCGAGACCAAGGACTTGTCAACATCCCTGGGCTGTTGACGAGTCTTCTGGCTGTGCCAGAAGGAGCGCGATCACCGGTGAAGAGCGCATGGAAGCGAGGACGCGCCGCTGCTCGGCCACTATGGACAGCTACCAGGAGCGCAGCCCCAACGATGTGTTGAGATTTATTTTGATTGATGTGTTGTTGTGGGGGGTTTGGGTTAGGGTCAGACATTTTGGGTTTGGCTGCCTCTGCCTGCCTGTTTGGGGTTCCCAGCCTCCTCTGCCTGCCTGGTCTCTTCTTGACCAGTTCCACAGTTTGAATTGTCCAAGACAAAGGCCTCTGCCTGCCTGCTTTGGGGTTCCCTGCCTCCTCTGCCTGCCTGGTTATTTTTATTTTGGGTTTGTTTGCCTGGTCTGTTCTTGCCAAAATCAGTTGCAGAGTTTTGAAATAAAAAGGCACACTTGTGCCTAGAATTTATTTAAGCCACACATCTGAAGTAGCCTTATTTTGTTGGGGGGAAACCCCATTGATTTTAATAGGGACTCGTGGAGTCAGTTTTGGGAGTGACTCAGGACTCGGGACTCGTAAGTCACCATTTTGGACCAAGGACTCGGACTCGAGACTCGGGTCCAAAGACTCGTGACTCGACTCGAGACTCGAGACCAAGGACTCTTCAACATCCCTGTTTATTTCCCACCGATGCTCTCAATGTTCATGTCATGGGGCGAAACAGCCCTGAGTATTCCATAGGTCCCAGAAGGCCCAATACTTAGGCCTTTGCTGGGCTATTTGGGTTTTAAAAATATCTATTTTCCTTTTAATTTATGAACTGCCATACTTTGGCATGCCTGGGGAGTAGTCTCCCAAGTATGCAGAAACAGCAACTTTTTTTTAGGCGGCTGCATTTTGCTATGAAAACTGATAGGCGGCAGTCACAGGACCACCCAGGCATCGCCGCTGCTGCACAGGGTGCTTGATAAAGCAGCATAAACAAAGAAGGTGAGACCCTGCCCAGAAGAGCTTACAATCTCAGTGTCAAGAGTGGGGGGAGATTAGGAAGGGTGTTGATGATGGACAGAAGGAAAGACGGAGGCCGGAGTAGCAAGTAGTGAATGCAGAGGCGACGCTCGTGGCCTTGGTATATGGGACAAATTTTGAGGTAAAGGAAACCTGGACTAACTTCACCGTGGGAGGAGAAGTTTTCTGGATAGGAAAGGAAGGCACGAGGTCTCCTCACAAAAAACGTGTCTTTAAGTCACTCTCTTCCTTGCAGTGAGGGCGGGTGTAATGAGTCTCCATTGCTATGGCAACTGACCAAGCAGTGGTATTGTTCTCAGGCCGTTCCACACCGACCTTTCAAGACCAGTTTTGATGCCATGCGCCAAGTTCCGTGGTCACAGGGGAGGGAGATCAACCCTTTTTATACAGTTTAATCACACTGTGTGTAAATCGGTGGTTAAAGGGGGGCGAAGAGATAACCAACATGTGCTGTCTCCTCTGGTGCAGGCCCCCTGGTGCCCCTCCAGGCATGCTGGGAGTTGTAGGCCAAAAATATAGCTGGCTGGGGCATGCTGGGAGTTGTAGGCCAAAAATATAGCTGGCTGGGGCATGCTGGGAGTTGTAGGCCAAAAACATCTGGGGACCCAAGGTTGGAGAACACTGATCTAGATCATGTCTTGTTGGTCCAGATACAATTTGAGACCGGCCCATAATTGTGATGCATGAAATCCTGACCTGCCTCAGGAGGTTAAGTCCTTCAAAACAGTCACCTTCCTTCAACAACACCCCCAAGTCTGGACATGGAGCCCTTAAATCAGGGGTCTTCAAACTAAGGCCCGCGGGCCACATCCGGCCCGCCTTGCCTTTTTATCCGGCCCGGCAGCCGATCGGAGTATTCATTAATGCCAGGAATATTCATTAATATTCCCCCTTCTTCCCTCCCCATTCCTTTTTCCTGTGTGTCGTGTCTTTTTAGATTGTAAGCCTGTGGGCAGGGACTGTCTTGTTAATTGCTGTAAACTGCCCGGAGAGCTTCGGCTATTGGGCGGTATAAAAATGGAATAAATAAATAAAGTAATTTTCTATTTAAGGGGGGGGGAATTCACCCCTATCAAGTAAAAAAAAAGGACCCGGGTCCTTTTTTTTTTACTTGATCCATTCGTTCATATTTTTTTCAAACTATAGTCCGGCCCCCCAACAGTCTGAGGGACAATGAACTGGCCCCCCGTTTAAAAAGTTTGAGGACCCCTGCCTTAAATCCTTGAGGACACATTAATGCTTTCCCATGTGAGCTCTTACTTCCAAAATGCTATGCCAGCTTTGTCCAACCTGGTGCCCTACAGACGTGCTGGACTGCAACTCCCATCGTTCCCAGCCAGCATGAACAAGATGGGAGTTGTGGTCCAACACACCTGGAGGGCACCAGATTGGGGAAGGCCGTGCTACAGTTTGGCACGCGCACTCTCGCAATCCATAGACTCCCAAAGAGCCCCCACATGTCGAAGCAGGAATTCTACGAGATCACTTCTAGAACTGAGGTCAGGTCAGGTCAGGTCTATCTGTGAACAATGGGACAAGGAAGGGTTCTGCTGACCAACTCACGTAGCAACCCCTTCAGCCTACGCTGGAGCAACCTCTGTCTCCCGAGTAGCACCTCTGGGCTCTGTCCCATGTCCCAAATCAGTGAAAGCCACAAGAGCGAAGGCGCCAGCCCACAGCGGCCGGGATCCCATCTCCAGGAGTCCTCCAAAAAGGGTCTCGGCCTCTCTCTCTCTGATCTTTGCTCCAACTTTCTCTTGCTGTGTAACATCCCGCCCCCCTCCCGTCATAGGCAGGAGGGGAGGGGTCATGGAGTCAAGAACACCAGTTGTTCAACATTAGCAGATGTTCTAGAGCGGAGTCAGCCCAGGTGGAACCAAAGCAGATGGATCTGAGGGGGCTCCCTTTGGGGGCCAGACCCACACTGCTTTTGAGGGGTCACAAAGAGGTGAGACTCCATCCTGGGGTGAGGTGAAGTGGAGGTGATGATGGCCGGCCCCGGGGTAAGGGCGAGATTTGGGAAAGGGCAACGCTCTTGAAGGGCCCTCTCCACCAGCCTGGTCCAGAGGGGAAGCTCCACCTGAAGTGGTGCGGACGGCTGAAAAACCAAGGGATTATGGAGCAGAGACACATTATATGACTAGGAGAGGTCAGACCAAATGCCATTAGCAGACAGACATGAAATTTTAACCTTGTGACTGTCAGCCATTCCTGGAATACCACCTCTCGGCCCCACTACAGGGTCCAGGCAGGGTCGGTGCTACCATTAGGCCAACTAGGCGGCTGCCTAGGGCGCCGGGCTAAAGGGGGCACCAGGAGCATAGGGCTGGAGGGAGGGAGGGCTCAAGTGGGAAGAGGGGGGTGCTAATATCTGATCTTGCCTAGGGCACCAAACTGCCTTGCACCGGCCCTGGGTCCAGGCCTGGAGGACTGAAAAGGAGGACACTTCCAGGAACCCCGGGGTCAAGGCCCAGGATGCTTATTGGGTGACTTTGGGCCAGTCACCGTCTTTCGGCCTTGCCTACCTCACAGGGTTGTTGTGCGGATAATGTGGCGGCAGGGAAAACATGCACACTGCCAGGAGCTCCTGGGAGGAAAAACAGGGCGTAGATGCAATAAATAAATAAAATCACCAAGTGCCTTTGACATCAGGGCCAGTGGCATAAATAAGAGAGCCAGGATGTGACACAACTGGCATTCTGTTACGTCAGAACAGGGGCAAGCCATGTCCACGGGTCTGAGGCCACGTCGCTCCCCCCTGGAACCCACTCGGAGCCACGCCCCTGCCACCGAATTTGCCACGGTGGCAACACAAGCAGCAAATTTGCTTGCAAGTACGGCACGCGGGGGAGCAGCCAGCCTCCTTCCTCGGAAGCAGGACCGCACGCCCAGAAGCCTCCAAGAGCACCACTCCGCTTCGACGCGAGGCATGCGCAGCAGATGCGCTGGCATGATGGGGAGGCACAAGAAAGGGCATGCCGCCTCCAGCCCGTGTGTCGCTCACCCTCACAATGGAGGCTGCCTTAAATTGAGTGGGACCCCCGGTCCGTCTAGCCCAGCACGGCCTGCTGAGAGGCGGGAAGGAAGGGCTCTCCAGGGACTTGCCCGGCACAAACTTTTATCTCGCACGAGTCCCAAACCCTGCCGCTCCTGCTGCTGCTTTCACCTGCTGCTCTTGGCCATTATCGCTCCGCCCTTCCTAGGATGTCCACATGATCCCTCTGGTTTAGTACCCGAGATGGGACTTAGCTTTGACACCCTCCTCTACCCGCTGACTTTACTGCCTTGGTGAGCCATTTGGCTTGGGGGTGCGTGTGTGTGGTTTCCGCCAGATTCCCGAACGGCATCTTGCAATTTCCCCAAATCCAGCCCTCCTGCCCCCCCTCAGCGGGATGCCCTCCCCAATTCAAACTCGGATGCATAAATAGCGCAGTTTTTAAAATTATTCTTTTACAACAACCATGGTATTATTTTTACAAATGGTACAACGACATCTTAGGAGGCTCCCAGATAGACATTTGCAAACGCTAATGAAGCTGTGAAAGAAAAGAGGGCTGCCTGTTGTTCTTCTGGTTTTTATTCTTGACCTGACTTCTATTTATAAAGCACCTGAGGAGATACAATAGGTGTTTTTGATGATGAAACATGGGAGACGGCTGGAGCTGGTAAGGATGAGATTTGGAAAAGAGAGCAATAATACAGTCATCATCATCATCAGGCGATCACTCGTGACCGAGTAAGATTGTCTTCCGGGATAAAAGGAGGAAATTCTAAAGAAGATTGTGTAGACTCTAGCGATGGGTCCGTCAGTGACTGTGGAGGCCAATTCTAGATCCACACAGCTTCCCACAGTGAGGACACAGGTTACCAGATGGAAGATGGTCCTGTAAAGGATTCGTTTGACGTGCTTTTCGCTTAGCACGCTTCTCCCTTTCACCTTGCACTCGGGCTTCTTCAAAGTCCATGGAACCTTTGTGAAAGGCCAACCTCCAGTTAGATCGTTCATGGGCCAGAGCTTCCCAGTTTTCGATGTTTATATTGCATTTTTTTAGATTAGCCTTATGAACATCTTTAAACCTCTTATATTGACCACCGATATTCCGCTTTCCATCCTTGAGTTGGGAGTAAAGTAACTGCTTTGGGAGACGGCAGTCAGGCATTCGAACAACATGACCGGTCCACTGAAGTTGGTGTTGAAGGATCATTTTTTCAATGCTAGTAGTCTTTGCTTCTTCCAGTACACTGACATTTGTTCGCCTATCTTCCCAAGTAATTTGCAGGATTTTCCGGAGGCAACGTTGATGAAACCTTTCAAGGAGGTGGAAGTGACGTTTATAGATAGTCCATGTTTCGCAGGCATACAATAAAGTTGGTAATACAATGGCTTCATAAATCAGTGTTTTGGTCTTCTTACAAATATCCCGATCCTCGAACACTCTATGTTTCATTCGAGAAAAAGCGGCATTTGCGGAGCTCAGACGATGCTGGATTTCACTGTCGATGTTAGCTGTAACAGAAAGATAGCTGCCAAGATAGAGAAAATGATCGACATTTTCCAGTATTGTCCCGCCAAGCTGGATAGATGGCATCACCAAAGGATTGGCTTGCACTTGCTGATGAAGCACTTTGGTTTTTTTGATGTTAAGTGAGAGACCAAGTTTTTCGTATGCTTCTGCACAGAGCAGTAAATGAAGGATTACAGAGGAGATACGGATCAGCCTTCCTCAGACTGGTGCCCTCCAGGTGTGTTGGACTGCAACTCCCATCATTCTGGCTGGGGAAGATGGAAGTTGCAGTCCAACACATATGGAGAGCACCAGGTTTGGGAAGGCTGGTACGGAGTAAGCAGCAGCGACCAGGCCAAATGCTGCGAGTGGACACCAACATTGGAATTCCATGGGGGGGAAAAAATTAATGCAGGGATTTAAACGCTGCGTCCGCCACTAGCCCCGAAAAGTCACCTCTAGGAACCACTGCCCCTCTTCCACGGTGGCAGCATTCTTCATGGCGATGACGTGAGGATTCACACATTCACTTACCACACCAAAGTCTGGCGGCATCTCTGCTTTTTGCTTCCTAATTTCTCTCTTACCGAGTATACAGGCCGTGGCGCAACTGGGGAATTTTAGATGTGGGACTTAATAGTCTTATAACACGCATGCACTCACACCGGTTTAGACGGCCATGTGTGTACTACTTCATGTGGAGAAAAAAACTGCAACACACACACCCTCATGTGTAAACCAGGGAATCCCAGCTAAAGGCTGGGAGGGGCGAAATGCACATAAGTTATCTGATGAGGCATGGCGCCTCAAAGGCTGGTCTACCTGACCAAGCCCTTTAGAATGCAAATGCAGCCCACTAGTAATGACTAGTCACCCACCCCCCTGCCTGGCCAGGTGAAGTTCATCCTGATTGGCTGAAGACAGCTGGATGGGGGGGGGGAAGAATCTATAGTGCCAGCTGTGGCTTCTGGTTTTGGTTGTTGATCATGGGCACCCTCCCCTATCTTGGTTTTCCTCTCTCTTCTTTTTCCCCACCCAGAACATGTCCTGGGGTATTCTCCAGCGGGGAGGGTGGTGGGCAAGAGACGTTCTGGACTGTATAGGACTTTGTACAAACAAACAAAAGGTGGATTTGTTGTTCTCCTTCTCTTCACCCAGGTCTTTGAGAAAAGCGGGTTCCCGTGGTTGCAGAGGAAGGGATCTGGGCCTGTTTTGGTTGCTGTTGTTAGTTACCATTATCCAGCAATACGAAGGGCCGTAGCTCAGGGGTAGAGCCCCTGCTTGGCTCGCAGGAGGTCCCAGGTTCAATCCCAGGCATCTCCAGGTAGGGCGAAGAAATGATCCTGCCTCAAACAATACCTGTGCCAGTGTTCATAGATTTCATAGATCATAGAGTTGGAAGGAGCCTACAAAGTGATCGAGTCCAACCCCCTGCTCAATGCAGGAAACTAGAGGAGGCGGGTAGGAGGGGGGTCTCCCATCCAAGTAATAACCAGGCCTGACCCTGCTTAGCTTTCCATGCTCAGTCAAGCTGAGCCAGTGTAAGCCACAAGCCTGTATACATTGACAGCACGAAGGGTCCGACTCAGTATAAGGCAGATCCCGATGTTCCTATAGTATGGGTGGACAGCTTTGATAAAAACAGGAGTTAAATGTTGGCGGGAGAGAAATACTGCTCACTTCTATAAGCCTCAGTATTGGTGGGTATCACTCATGACTATGACTGACTCAGAGGTAAGCCCTTTACCTAATTTGGGATGTCTATTTGCATATCAGCAGAGGGAGAGCTGTGTAATGGTACTTTCCCTTGCCAGGGGGAGAGCTGCAGTGGCACATCCCATTGTGAGCCCTGCTGTGGTGGTCACAATGGCATTTTCTGGGGCTGGGGAGGCAGGATGGACACTTGGGCACATCAGCTGAAGACCAGAACTGGTAGGGTGGTGCTGTTTCATTGTGGGCTCCCTCTGTCTTTAAAAAGCAAACAAAAAACCCACCTGGTTTGACTCTGCAGAAGTGATTGAATGTGTTCCGTAGGCAAAACCAAAGAGATTTTAAATACTGTCTCTCTCCATACTTTAGGGGAACATTTCTCAGAAGCATCCTTCTGACACAACGTGGGGCTCCTTCTCCGGCTTGCGACCACTCGAAGAACCTCCCGTCCTCCCTGAAGAAGACAAGCACCCTGGAAGGTCTGGGAGGGAGGTGGCCTGCCTTCTGATTCACGGGCGGCTCTGATCCGATGTTGCCTGCCTCCCTTGGAAGAAGAGAAGGAGCTCCTCTCATGGATGAAGAGGGGCCACCCAGGAGAAAGAAAAGGAGGGGGGAGAGGGAGAAGTTCCACCTTCTATTCCTGGAGACCCTTGACTGGCCCTTCGACACAGCCCACGCCTGCATGAGCACGGCAGCGAAACCCCAGAACTAGGCCGTGGGAAGTCTCTCTCGACTCTTCATGGAAGGGAAGCAATGCCAGGCATCTCCCTCTGAGAAAGACGCGGGACAGCAAGTCTTCCAGGAGGATTCCTCGAAGATGCTTCATTGTGCCGGGACCCAGAAGCCAGGGCCATTGACAAGAGCCCCGGAACAGATCGCAGCAGCTCCTGAAGCAAAAGGCACAAGCACAACAGACAAGGAGACCCCCGCCCACCCGCCTTCCCCTGCTGCCTCCAGCTCCGTGCTCCTGTCAAGAGATCCCGGACAATTTCAACACACCTCCCCCCAACATAGAAGGCCGCAGCGATCTTGAAGTATCCTGGAATTTCTTTATCTTCAAGGAGGATTTCTCAAAGGTGTCAAGCTGCCCGTCTTAAAACTCCACTGTTTTTACAGCCCTCTTCTCGGAGGATCGCCCACCCACAGAAGAATCCGTGATCAGTGTTGCGTTGCTCGCCAACCAAGAAGACGGCTGCCTTGGCCACTGGTCCTGCTCTGCAGGGGATGCAGATTAACTGCCGGTTTTCAGTATCAACGCCCCTCCCCCCACTTCCACTGCTGGACCAAGGGTTCGACTCAGTGTAAGGCAGATCCCAATGTTCCTATAGTATGGATGGGCAGCTTTGATAAAAACAGGAGTTAAATGTTGGCGGGAGAGAAATACTGCTCACTTCTACAAGCCTCAGTATTGGTGGGTATCACTCATGACTGTTACTTACTCAGAGGTAAACCCTTTACCTAATTTGGGATGTCTATTTGCATATCAGCAGAGGGAGAGCTGTGTAATGGTACTTTCCCTTGCCAGGGGGAGAGCTGCAGTGGCACATCCCATTGTGAGCCCTGCTGTGGTGGTCACAATGGAATTTTCTAGGGTTGGGGAGGCAGGATGGACAGTTGGGCACATCAACTGAAGGCCAGAACTGGTAGGGTGGTGCTGTTTTATTGTGGGCTCCCTCTGTCTTTAAAAAGCAAACAAAAAACCCACCTGGTTTGACTCTGCAGAAGTGATCGAATGCGTTCTGTAGGCAAAACCAAAGAGTGTTTAAATGCTGCCTCTCTCCATACTTTAGGGAAACATTTCTGAGAAGCATCCTTATGACACCACGCGGGGCCCTTTCACCACTCGAAGAACCTCCCATCCTCCCTGAAGAAGACAAGCACCCTGGAAGGTCTGGGAGGTGGCCTGCCTTCTGATTCACGGGCGGCTCTGATCTGATGTTGCCTGCCTCCCTTGGAAGAAGAGAAGGAGCTCCTCTCATGGATGAAGAGGAGCCACCCAGGAGGAAGAAAAGGAGGGGGGGAGGGAGAAGTTCCACCTTCTATTCCTGGAGACCCTTGACTGGCCCTTCGACACAGCCCACGCCTGCATGAGCACGGCAGCGAAACCCCAGAACTGGGCCGTGGGAAGTCTCTCTCGACTCTTCATGGGAGGGAAGCAGTGCCAGGCATCTCCCTCTGAGAAAGACGCGGGACAGCAAGTCTTCCAGGAGGATTCCTCGAAGATGCTTCATTGTGCCGGGGGCCAGAAGCCAGGGCCGTTGACAAGAGCCCCGGAACAGATCGCAGCAGCTCCTGAAGCAAAAGGCTCAACAGACAAGGAGACCCCCGCCCACCCGCCTGCCCCTGCTGCCTCCAGCGCGGTGCTCTACCCACCTGTCAAGAGATCCCGGACAATTTCAACACACCTTCCCTCAACACAGAAGGCCGCAGCGATCTTGAAGTACCCTGGAATTTCTTTATCCTCAAGGATGATTTCGCAAAGGTTTCAAACTGCCCGTGTTAAAACTCCACTGTCAAACGTGCCACTAGGGAGATCTTGGAGTTACTCCTTTACAGCCCTCTTCTTGGAGGATCGCCCACCCACAGAAGAATCCGTGCTCAGTGTTGCGTTGCTCGCCAACCAAGAAGACGGCTGCCTTGGCCACTGGTCCTGCTCTGCAGGGGGTGCAGATTAACTGCCGGTTTTCAGTATCAACGCCCCTCCCCCCACTTCCACTGCTGGACCAAGGGATCGACTCGGTACAAGGCGGGTCCCGATGTTCCTATAGTATGGATGGGCAGCTTTGATGAAAACAGGAGTTAAATGCTGGTTGGAGAGAACTACTGCTCACTTCTACAAGCCTCTGTATAGGTGGGTATCACTCATGACTATGACTGACTCAGAGGTAAGCCCTTTACCTTATTTGGGATGTCTATTTGCATATCAGCAGAGGGAGAGCTGTGTAATGGTACTTTCCGTTGTCACGGGGAGAGCTGCAGTGGCACATCCCATTGTGAGCCCTGCTGTGGTGGTCACAATGGAATTTTTGGGGCTGGGGAGGCAGGATGGACACTTGGGCACATCAACTGAAGACCAGAACTGATAGGGTGGTGCTGTTTTATTGTGGGCTCCCTCTGTATTTAAAAAGCAAACAAAAAACCCACCTGGTTTGACTCTGCAGAAGTGATTGAATGCGTTCTGTAGGCAAAACCGAAGAGTGTTTAAATGCTGCCTCTCTCCATACTTTAGGGAAACATTTCTGAGAAGCATCCTTCTGACACAACGCGGGGCTCCCTCTCTGGTTTGCGACCACTCGAAGAACCTCCCGTCCTCCCTGAAGAAGACAAGCACCCTGGAAGGTCTGAAGAAGAGAAGGAGCTCCTCTCATGGATGAAGAGGGGCCTCCCAGGAGGAAAAAAAGGAGGGAGAGAGAGGGAGAAGTTCCACCTTCTATTCCTGGAGACCCTTGACTGGCCCTTCGACACAGCCCACGCCTGCATGAGCACGGCAGCGAAACCCCAGAACTTGGCCGTGGGAAGTCTCTCTCGACTCTTCATGGAAGGGAAGCAATGCCAGGCATCTCCCTCTGAGAAAGACGCGGGACAGCAGCTCTCAAACGCACCCCCAGGATCCCAAGAAGCTGGTCTTCGGGCTCCTCGCTCGGCCCATCTGCCAAGAGTTCTGCCATTTCTATACAGCTCACCTTGATGCAGATGGCCAGGGCGACAGACAAGGACCCTGGTTCTTCCCCTTCAAGGAAGATCCCTCGAAGATGCTTCATTGTGCCGGGACCCAGAAGCCAGGGCCGTTGACAAGAGCCCCGGAACAGATTGCAGCAGCTCCAGAAGCAAAAGGCACAAGCACAACAGACAAGGAGACCCCCGTCCACCCGCCTGCCCCTGCTGTGAAGCGATTCCTTCATTCTTCAGTCTGGCTGAGAGCTCGAAGCTCCGACTCACCAGACCTTCCCTGGCAGGTGTTGGGGGGGCAGTGGTCCTTCTTCGCACGATTCCTGACCCATTTCCACAGGGAGCTTTGCAGGCTTCTTTTCCTGTGATGACAGTGGACCCCTCACTTTCCATCGCCCCTTACAATCTCCCTGAACATTCTCCCGGCATTCCACACTTAGTGCTCTCTAAGGGCCTGCCTTGCCCCCAGCCTTGCCTCCAAGCGTGGCCAACGTGGATCCTGCTTTCAGAACAGGCACTGAACATGGGGTGCAGACCGCTTCCCAGAGGCCTCCTGCCGTGTCAGGACCTGCCCATGCCTAATGCTTCAGGGTGGGAATTGAGAAGCAAAAGACCCTCTTTTTATCCAGTCCTAGGAACATCTCCATCGTCCCTCCTGGACTGGAGCCCCTTGAAGCACAAGGAAAGGTGCTTAGACTTGGACTTTGGTGAGCCTGCCGTGGGAGATGGAGAGCCAAGGTCAAGTGAGTATTGAAAAACGCTACCTCACATTTAACTCTGAGCCCCGCCCCTTATTCAAATGTGACAGGTGGTTTAGCCCTGCTCCTGGCAGAAGTCCCACCCCATCCCCCGGAAGTCCCACCTCCAGACGCCCTTCCCAGATGAAGGCATCAACCGGATGGGGGTCATTTGAGCCCTCTAGGGACTCGTCAAGCTGAGATGGACCCATATGAAGACGGTTTATACCCCTGCCATACACGTGGGGGACTGGGAGTGACCACACAGGATTCATATGCAACACCATCCCTGGAAGTCCCAGATCCGGAGGTCCTGCCTCGGAATCACTGCCTTTTCCCCTTCTTTTTCTGCAGAAAACTAGTTTTTATGTGTGGGGTCCTTTGTTCCCCCATCAAAAGCAGTTGTCTGAAACCTCTCTCTATTTGGTTCATGGTGGCATGATGAGTTTGTGGACGGGTCACATGACCCCATCAGGTGATCCCTTCATCCAAGGCAGGACCTCCAGCGATTCATAAGTCATTGAGTTGGAAGGAGCCTACAAGGCCATCGAGTCCAACCCCCTGCTCAATGGAAACTAGAGGGGTCTCCCATCCAAGTAATAACCAGGCCTGACCCTGCTTAGCTTTCCACACTCAGACAAGCTGAGCCAGCGTGAGCCACAGACTTCTGAGCATGGTGTTGGAAATGACCCCTGTGTAATCACTTCCAGTCCCACACATGTACAGCGGGGGTCTATTAGGGATGTACGGAGATTGTAAAATCCATTCCGTCTACATTTTGCAGATGTTCAGGCAGCCTTTGTTGCATCGTCCGCGCACTGATGGAATCGGATTTTGCGCAAATGCATTCGTACGCAAATTCACAAATTCCCCAAAAATGCCCACCACCTCCCCCAACATACGCCAATGTGTATCTGTATGATTTAGCCTATAGGGGAAATGTGCATTTTTGGTGGGTGTTTCTTCTTTTATTTTCCGTATTTTCATACGACAAAATTTGTGCCAAATTACGGAAGGTAAAAAGACCAGTCCTCAACGGAATCCCCACCAGTCTGGAAGAGACAGTCTGGTGCAGAATCCGTGGGTCAGATTCTTGAAATTTGAACTAATTTGAGTCCATTTCGGTTTCCTCCGGCGTCCCTAGCAGAAACCCTCAGCGCATGGGTCCACGGTTGCATGATGAGTGATCCCTTCATCTGGGGCAGGACCTCCTGAGCCAGGACTTCCGGGGATGGAGTCGGACATCCGACAGGGGTGGAGTTAACCATCTGTCACATTTGAATAGGCGGCAGGGCTCGTGAGGCAGCCTTTTTCACTACTCGGGTATGTTTTGTTCCCAGTGGGTGTGTGGGGATCACCCACCGCTAACGCTGCTCCCTGCCCACTTGCAGGCTCAACCAGACACAGAGATGGTGCCCTTAAGAGGCAGATCAATGGGGCACAGAGGAGAAGGGGTTGGAGCTCCAGAATCCAGGAGGGGAGAGCAACTACTGGGCTGGCTCACACTGCCTGGGCATCTCTTGTAGGGTTGGAGGGAGATCTAGGGTACCTGCTGAAGTGAGAGGCAAGCTGATACTGAAGCATCCTCAGAGGCCCTGCCAGCCGTGTGAAGGCCTCAGATGGCTGTGGTCCCTCACCAGAAAGAACACTGTTCAGGGGAGAACCTTCCAGTCAGCATCTCATACAGTGCACTCTCAAAGGTCCAGCCTTGCCTCCCGCTTTAGTGAGGCCCAGAACAGGCACTGAACATGGTGTGCAGACCGCTTCCCAGAGGCCTCCTGCCGTGTCAGGACCTGCCCATGCCTAATGCTTCAGGGCAGGAAATGAGAAGCAAAAGACCCTCTTTTTATGCAGTCCTAGGAACATCTCCATCATCCCTCCTGGACTGGAGCCCCTTGAAGCACAAGGAAAGGTGCTTAGACTTGGACTTTGGTGAGCCTGCCGGAGAGCCAAGGTCAAGTGAGTATTGAAAAACGCTACCTCACATTTAACTCTGAGCCCCGCCCCTTATTCAAATGTGACAGGTGGTTTAGCCCCGCTCCTGGCAGAAGCCCCACCCCATCCCTGGAAGTCCCACCTCCAGACGCCCTTTCTGGATGAAGGCATCAACCGGATGGGGGTCATTTGAGCCCTCTAGGGACTCGTCAAGCTGAGATGGACCCATATCAAGACGGTTTATACCCCTGCCATACACATGGGGGACTGGGAGTGACCACACAGGATTCATATGCAACACCATCCCTGGAAGTCCCAGATCTGGAGGTCCTGCCCCGGGAGGGGAAACGTGAGGGGATCATGTGACCCCCCTCCCATGAACTCAGCATGCCACTGTGGCTGAACAGGAAGAGGTTTTAGACAGCTACTGTACATGGGGAAAGAAAGCACCCCACCAGGGTCATCTCCAACCCTTCCTGGATTGGCCCAGAGCGGTCTTGCGAGACCTGAAATAAGTTACATGAAGGTGGTTTTCCCAATTTTTTAATTTGGGCTTTGTATCACGGATCTTCCTTTGAGTTGCAGAAGATAATTAGGCACTAATCAACACAGAAACATGTCTAGGGAGAAAGAAAAGAGCAGGTCCCTTTTTCTTGAGAGAGAGTTTTAGGTTCATCATCTTTAGCAGCACTGCCCTTTTCCCCTTCTTTTTCTGCAGAAAACTAGTTTTTATGTGGGGTCCTTTGTTCCCCCACCAAAAGCAGTTGTCTGAAACCTCTCTCTATTGGTTCATGGTGGCATGATGAGTTTGTGGACGGGTCTCATGACCTGCCATCAGGTGATCCCTCCATCCGGGGCAGGACCTCCAGAGATGGGACTTCGAGCATGGTGTTGCAAAGGACCCCTGCGTAGTCACTTCCAATCCCACACATGTACGGCGGGGGTCTCTTAGGGATGTACGGAGATTGTAAAATCCATTCTGTCTACATTTTGCAGATGTTCAGGCAGCTTTTGTTGCATCATCCACCCATTGACAGAATCGGATTTTCCACAAATGCATTCATATGCAAATTCACAAATTCCCCAAAAATGCCCACCACCTCCCCCAACATACACTAATGTGTATTTGTATGATTTAGCCTATAGGGGAAATGTGCATTTTTGGTGGGTGTTTCTTCTTTTATTTTCCGTATTTTCGTACGACAAAATTTGTGCCAAATTACGGAAGGTAAAAAGACCAGTCC
Organism: Shinisaurus crocodilurus; assembly: GCA_021292165.1. Taxonomy (NCBI): domain Eukaryota; kingdom Metazoa; phylum Chordata; class Lepidosauria; order Squamata; family Shinisauridae; genus Shinisaurus; species Shinisaurus crocodilurus. Next base: position 6,913,095 of record CM037879.1, read on the forward strand.
TCAACGGAATCCCCACCAGTCTGGAAGAGACAGTCTGGTGCAGAATCCGTGGGTCAGATTCTTGAAATTTGAACTAATTTGAGTCCATTTCGGTTTCCTCCGGCGTCCCTAGCATAAACCCTCAGCGCATGGGTCCACGGTTGCATGACGAGTGATCCCTCCATCTGGGGCAGGACCTCCGGAGCTAGGACTTCCGGGGATGGAGTCGGACATCCGACAGGGGTGGAGTTAACCATCTGTCACCTTTGAATAAGCGGCAGGGCTCCTGAGGTAGCCTTTTTCACTACTCGGGTATGTTTTGTTCCCAGTGGGTGTGTGGGGATCAGCCACCACTAAGGCTGCTCCCTGCCCACTTGCAGGCTCAACCAGACACAGAGATGGTGCCCTTAAGAGGCAGATCAATGGGGCACAGAGGAGAAGGGGTTGGAGCTCCAGAATCCAGGGGGGGAGAGCAACTACTGGGCAGGCTCACGCTGCCTGGGCATCTCTTGTAGGGTTGGAGGGAGATCTAGGGTACCTGCTGAAGTGAGAGGCAAGCTGATACTGAAGTGTCCTCAGAGGCCCTGCCAGCCGTGTGAAGGCCTCAGATGGCTGCGGTCCCTCACCAGAAAGAACACTGCTCAGGGGAGAACCTTCCAGTCAGCATCTCATACAGTGCACTCTCAAAGGTCCAGCCTTGCCTCCTGCTTTGCCCAAAGCGGACCTTGCGTTGATTAGTGAGGCCCAGAACAGGCACTGAACATGGTGTGCAGACCACTTCCCAGAGGCCTCCTGCCATGTCAGGACCTGCCCATGCCTAATTGCTTCAGGGCGGGAATTGAGAAGCAAAAGACCCTCTTTTTATCCAGTCCTGGGAACATCTCCATCGTCCCTCCTGGACTGGAGCCCCGTGAAGCACAAGGAAAGGTGCTTAGACTTGGACTTTGGTGAGGCTGCCGTGAAAGATGGAGAGTCAAGGTCAAGTGAGTATTGAAAAACGCTACCTCACATTTAACTCTGAGCCCCGCCCCTTATTCAAATGTGACAGGTGGTTTAGCCCTGCTCCTGGCAGAAGTCCCGCCCCATCCCCCGGAAGTCCCACCTCCAGACGCCCTTCCGGATGAAGGCATCAACCGGATGGGGGTCATTTGAGCCCTCTAGGGACTCGTCAAGCTGAGATGGACCCATATGAAGACGGTTTATACCCCTGCCATACACGTGGGGGACTGGGAGTGACCACACAGGATTCATATGCAACACCATCCCTGGAAGTCCCAGATCCGGAGGTCCTGCCCCGGATGGAGGGGAAACGTGAGGGGGTCATGTGACCCCCCCTCCCATGAACTCAGCATGCCACTGTGGCTGAACAGGAAGAGGTTTTAGACAGCTACTGTACATGGGGAAAGAAAGCACCCCACCAGGGTCATCTCCAACCCTTCCTGGATTGGCCCAGAGCGGTCTTGCGAGACCTGAAATAAGTTACATGAAGGTGGTTTTCCCAATTTTTTAATTTGGGCTTTGTATCATGGATCTTCCTTTGAGTTGCAGAAGATAATTAGGCACTAATCAACACAGAAACATGTCTAGGGAGAAAGAAAAGAGCAGGTTCCTTTTTCTTGAGAGAGAGTTTTAGGTTCATCATCTTTAGCAGCACTGTCCCTTTCCCCTTCTTTTTCTGCAGAAAACTAGTTTTTATGTGGAGTCCTTTGTTCCCCCATAAAAAGCAGTTGTCTGAAACCTCTCTCTATTGGTTCATGGTGGCATGATGAGTTTGTGGATGGGTCACATGACCCCATCAGGTGATCTCTCCATCCAAGGCAGGACCTCCAGCGATTCATAACTCACTGAGTTGGAAGGAGCCTACAAGGCCATCGAGTCCAACCCCTTGCTCAATGCAGGGAACTAGAGGAGGGGTCTCCCATCCAAGTAATAACCAGGCCTGACCCTGCTTAGCTTTCCACACTCAGACAAGCTGAGCCAGCGTGAGCCACAGACTTCTGAGCATGGTGTTGGAAATGACCCCTGTGTAATCACTTCCAGTCCCACACATGTACAGTAGGGGTCTAATTAGGGATGTACGGAGATTGTAAAATCCATTCCGTCTACATTTTGCAGATGTTCAGGCAGCCTTTGTTGCATCGTCCGCGCACTGACGGAATCGGATTTTGCGCAAATGCATTCGTACGCAAATTCACAAATTCCCCAAAAATGCCCACCACCTCCCCCAACATACACTAATGTGTATTTGTATGATTTAGCCTATAGGGGAAATGTGCATTTTTGGTGGGTGTTTCTTCTTTTATTTTCCGTATTTTCGTACGACAAAATTTGTGCCAAATTACGGAAGGTAAAAAGACCAGTCCTCAACGGAATCCCCACCAGTCTGGAAGAGACAGTCTGGTGCAGAATCCGTGGGTCAGATTCTTGAAATTCGAACTAATTTGAGTCCATTTCGGTTTCCTCTGGCATCCCTTGCATAAACCCTCAGCGCATGGGTCCACGGTTGCATGACGAGTGATCCCTCCATCTGGGGCAGGACCTCCGGAGCTAGGACTTCCGGGGATGGAGTCGGACATCCGACAGGGGTGGAGTTAACCATCTGTCACATTTGAATAAGCGGCAGGGCTCGTGAGGTAGCCTTTTTCACTACTCGGGTATGTTTTGTTCCCAGTGGGTGTGTGGGGATCACCCACCACTAAGGCTGCTCCCTGCCCACTTGCAGGCTCAACCAGACACAGAGATGGTGCCCTTAAGAGGCAGATCAATGGGGTACAGAGGAGAAGAGGGGGCACCTCCAGAAACCACCATGGGAGAGCAACCAGTGGGATGTCCAGGCAGCCTAAGCCATCTCTTCTAGGGCAGGAGAAGTCACAAGTCCCTGGTGGTGGGGTGTCCCAGTCGAGGCTCTGAGAGGTCTTCTGAAATTGGCGAGTCCTCAGAGGCTGATGCTCAAGGACAGGCAGTGTGGAAGCTAAGACAGTAAAGGAGTATCAAGAAGTCAAATGCAAGAAGTCAAATGCAATTTTAGGTTGCATTAATGGAAGCATAATTACAAAATTATGGGAAGTGATGGTTCCACCGTCCTCTGCTCTGGTCAGAGCACACCATGAATGCTGTGTCCTGGTTTGATCCCCACGCTTGAAGAAGAATTCATCTAAATTGGAATGAGCTTGGAGAAGGGCAACAAAGATAATCGGGAGACTAGTAACTTAGTCCTATGAGGAAAGATGGATGGAACGGGGTATGCTTAGCCTCCAGAAGAGAAGACCGAGGGGGTCTGATAGCGCTTTCCAAGTACCGGTACCTAAAGGGTTGTCACAGAGAAGAGGCCGCAACGTGCCCTCTGTCGTCGAAGACGCAAGTTAGGGGCCTAAGTTCCAGGAAGGCAGATTTCGGCTGCTGAACCTCAGGAATAACGTCCTAACCCTCGCAGCAGTCAGAGAAGGGAACCAACTGCCTGTGGAGGTGGTGGGCTCTCTGTCGCTGGAGGTCTTCAGGCAGAGTCTGGACAGCCATCTTGAGACTGGATGCTTGAGACTGGATTCCTGCATGGAGCAGGGGGTTGTCCGTGATGAGCTCAATGGCCCCTTCCGCCTCTTTGATTCCCCTGTGCTATGAGCAACACATCAAAGGTGGCCCACAGAATTTTGCCTGGAATAGAATGGCCATGGATGGGCCGAGCCCTCTGTGAATGTCAGCAGGTGTGGGGGTTCTGTGTGTGGATTTCATGGGCACCGTAGCCCTGCCCCAGTTCCCAAGTTCCACTGGAGGGTGGCACACTGGCATGCAGGCTTCCATCTTGCCCTGAGGAGAGGAGAACCAGAACCAACTTCTCCAAGACAAATAATTGCTTGTCTTTTTTGTTTGATTGCATAATTTGATTGATTTTATTGTTTTAATAATTTCATGTAAACTGCTTGGTGAGTTCAGTCTGAAAAGCAGTATATGAATACTTTGAATAAATCAACATCCAAATCATTCTCTCGCTCCTTCATTTTTGTTGTTCTCCTTTCTCTGTAGCAAGGCTATGAGAGACTTTAAGGGCAACAACTCTCTTTAGAATCCATATACTGAAGGCTGTTTACACTTCCTAAACGTCTCAATATATTCTGCAGCCTCCTCTTGGAAAGTCACGGCAGAGCCGCTTCATGCAAAGGACGATGTTCCTTAGGACATGCTTAACTAGAGCTGGCCAAAGGTTCTGCCGAAGGCTCCGGCCAGAATCATAGGACAAGTTATTTATTTCTTTAAGCCTGTTCATCCCACTCTTCCAACCCCAAAGGGCTTCCAGGGTGGCTTTTACTTCAATAAAATGCAACCTGGCGTCCCAGCCAGGAAGCTGCCTTTTGTGTCTGCACATTTGTCTACGGAAGGAATCGATCCTCCCTGTTTCTTAGGGCGGTCACTCACGCGGCACCCAAACGAGAGGATGTGCATCACTTGCAAAAGAGCACATGGATTCGCATCAATTCTGCATAGGCCCCATTGATATGGAACCAGCTACCTAGGGAGGTGGTGGGCTCTCCCACACTGGAGGCGTTCAAGAGGTGGCCGGACAGCCATCCGTCAGGGATGCTTTGACCTGGATTCCTGCACTGAGCAGGGGGTTGGACTCGGTGGCCTTGTGGGCCCCTTCCAACTCTACTATTCTATGATATGTATAGATGCAACTGTAGAAATAATGACTATAATTTAAACAGGAACACGGCACCTCTCCCCAGAATGGCCGGTTTGCTGGCCAGATGGGCGATTCATAAATACAAGAAATAAATAAATAAATATCTGCCTGCTGTCCGGGGGCTCGCCGTGGGTGGGCAACCTCAAGGGCCCTTCCGGATCTCCCTTCTGAGGGCTCTTTTATCTTTAAACCAGACGTGGACTGGACGACAGCCCTTTAAAGAGCGGATGCCTTCAAATAGGGGACTGTAAAGCAGGATGCATGGGCCACCCCACTCTCTGTGTCTAGAACTCTTCCCCCAAGTCTCAGTTTTCTTTCTTTCTCTGATGTTTTTTTTTCCTTCAAAAAGAGAGATGTTTCGTCTTGCCAAAAAAGAACAAATGGAAAGAAGCAAAGGAATTTTGTTTGGTTGTGTGGAGAAAGGAGCCTTTGGGGGTTCCTACACACACACACACACACACACACACACACACACCCCCTCATGTGTGAACCGGCTGTGTGTGTGTGTGTGTGTGTGTGTGTGTGTGTGTGTGTGCAGAGTTCCCCTTGAATGGATGGCACCTGGAAGTCCGGAGGAGCCAGGCTGAAAGCTTTCATATGTAAATGTAGTTCAAACCCAGTAAGTCATGAGTTCCCTTCCCCCTGCCTGGCCAGGTGAAGTTCATCTTGATTGGCTAAGAGGCAGCAGAGCTACAGGGAGGAGGGATGGGGGGGGGGAAAGGTATATTTCCCAAAGCGTGGGTTTTTGTTCTTTGTCTTTGTCTTTGGTCATCGCATGGCTGCCGGCTGTTGGAGCAATGGCGGCAAGCCAAGGAGAGGCCCAAGCCTTCGGGAGGAGGCCTCAGGATTCGACCCCAGGTAGCTCCTGGTGAAATTAGCTGAATGAGGGCTCTGGTAAAGGCAGGCCTTGTGGGAAGCTACCCACCTCGGACCTTCGGGTAGGTGGAGTAGTTCCCCATCGGGCAACAAGGCTGTGCTGGATCTAACCCTGAAAGAGAACTGACCCTCAGGTAACAGAGGTGTGTGCCTGAGAGATATTAAGAATCAGGTTTTGTTATTTTTTGCAGCTTTACTGTGTACCAAAGTGTCTCTCTCTTTATTTTGTGTGCTTCCCTCATTTCCCACCTTTTGTTGTAAAATGCTACCAGAATAAACCTTGTCTTGGTTTTACCCCACAGGGGTTTTGTAGTTGCTCTGTGGCTTCAGCATCTAAATCCAGGTTACAGAATTAAAGGCAAGTCCCTGAACAGAGATTCAAGTAGGATTGCAGACAGCAGAGGCTGGCAATCTGGTACCTTGAGATCTCTGGGGGGTCTTGGTTCCTTTGGGGTAGGAAAGGGTGGGGGTGTGGCGGGTCAGCCAGCCCCCCCCCTTCCTCCACAGGTTGTTATACTAATTTATAGCCTGCTTTTTAGAATAAAATCCTCCCAAGGCAGCGAGCGGTGCAATCCAGTGAGACTGCCCGTAACCCTCCAAACTTGGAGGATTACAGGCATCCTATGTAGGGCGGGAGCAGCGCAGAGGTGAAGGTCGCCCCCGTGCTCCTCCCACCGTGCAAAGCACTTAGACGGCCATCTAAGTATGGCGCCTCGGAGCGCGAGGAGAGGAGGCTGCGTAGGTGGAACGTCCCCTCCCTTCCCGCAAACGCCCGCCTCTGAGGTCACTCCCCCAACCTCGGAGCCCTGGCTGTTCAGATGCTACCAGAGTGTCCAAGGCTTTGCCATTCACAAAACCAGGCTGGAAGCCAGACTGGAATGGTATCATCCCAGAACTGCTTGGAGCTGAGATGCCACCACCCGTTCCACCACCTTTGATGCTGAGCAGTAGTTATTCAGGCATGCAGCATCAAGAGTAGATGGTTTCTCCCCCCCCCCCCCGCAAGGAGGTTGCTCTGCTGCCTCCTTGAAAACAGTGGGGGCTGCACCTTCCCTCAAAGCTCGGAGACCCTTCTCGATAAGCCACCTCTGGCAGCCTTCACGAGCCAAGACGGAGGTAGGCCTCAGCCCACCAAGCCATCTGCCAGGATCCTTATGCTGCACCAGCTGGAAGGTCTCCGTAGCAACCCAACTAAATGGTACACTGGTTACCGTTATGGAGGGGTCTATGCTGGAGGGGCTGCTCATGATGTGATCTGTACAATGTACTACAAACTGGCCATAGAGGGCTTCCCTGGACCGAGGTGCAACACGAGCTCCTTCTCACTCGAAAAAAGCTCCTCATACCAGGTTTGTGCCAATGCCATCGCCACCGCAGAACACACATCAACACGAGTGGTAGCCTGTGTTCGGATGCACTTGTCCTGAGACTTCCATCATGGGTGCTGTAGCCGTTGGCCAAAACATTTTATTACCTAGAACACCCCAGAATACAACGGAGCTAAATGGGCACTGCAGTTCAGATGAGGGCACCTAGGAGCAATCATATTTCATAGATTTCATAGATCCTACAGTTGGAAGGGGCCTACAAGGCCATCGAGTCCAACCCCCTGCTTAATGCAGGAAACTAGAGGAGGGGGGTCTCCCATCCAAGTAATAACCAGGCCTGACCCTGCTTAGCTTTCCACACTCAGACAAGCTGAGCCAGTGTAAGCCACAGGCCATGTCTACTCCTCATACCAAACAGAGCCTTGGCAGAACCAGCAGCAACTAACTCCCCCAGAGACCTCAGGAATCTATCTGGACTCATTAACCCAGTGTTCTCCAACCTTGGGTCCCCAGATGTTTTTGGCCTACAACTCCTAGCATGCCCCAGCCAGTGTAACTGGCTGGAGCATGCTGGGAGTTGTAGGCCAAAACTGAGTCTCATATTGAAGGCACCAGAAGTCCTTCTCATATTGAAGGCACCAGAAGGCACCAAAACTGACACTCGTGGCCTCATTGTTTATTCATGTTATCTTAGCAATTATTTTTTATTACGTTTCAGCCATATGCCCGAACTGAAAGGCATGTTTCTCCCTCTCCTTTATCTGTTCTTTATGTAATTCTGCAGTCATAGTTAGTCCAGTAATAATAATGACACTCCCACCTCCGAATGCTTTAGGCTGCAATCCTATACATTCACTTACCTGGGAGCAAACCCCTGTGAACACAGTGAGACTCACTTCTGAGTAGACATGCATAAGATTGCGCTGCTAGAATCCTTATAACATTCGTGCTCACAACAACCCTATGAGGTAGACCACCACCCGTCTCATTTTACAGCTTGATAACGGAGGACGAGAGACAGTGACTTGCCCAAGGCCACTTGGCAAGTTCCTGGCTGAGCAAGGGTTTAAAACCAGGTTGTCCAACAGCCTATCGATTAGTCCATCGCAGAGACGTAGACACGATAAATCCACGGACTGTGGGACTCGATAGCCTTGTAGGCTCCTTCTAACTCTATGATCTATGAAACTCATCCAAAGAGCTGCTCTTCACAGAGGCTGCTTTGTAGCTCTGGACACGTGACTGAGAGGGAGGGGCTGCAACCAACGCCTCTCCCTTTCGGAGACTCCATCAACGTGATGCTGTGAAGTTCCTGATCTCTCCATCCTCCTGTTCTGCATCAGATCCACAGCTGGAGGGCGGGACGTCCCAGGGCTGACTTTTAAAGAGCGGCGATGCTAGAACGGGTAAGGGAGATGAACTTGATTGATTAACATGAACAGTGAGAAACTAGAATAGAGCAGCCATTTACAAAGTTAAAAACCTGGCAGTCTGGCACTGAAACTCTTCTAACAGCCCTACATATATATTTTAAAATGGAGAGTTGTCTTCAGCCACAGAGGCACCCTGGACACCCCTCTCCACAGACCTGCCCAGACCATCAGGGCAGACCATCCTATATTTCTGCTCCTTTGCAGTGTGAAGCTTCTTTATGTCTGTGTCACGAAAAAAGAAAAGTGCTCACCCACCCCCAAGTTGCACTTAAGGCTTAAGAACATAAGAGGCGCCCTGAAGCTGGATCAGACCAAAGGTCCATCGTCGTCCAGGATCCCGCTTCCCTCCGTCGCCAGATGCCCCAAAGGGAAGCCCACAAGCAGGGCATGAAGGCCGCGGCCCCCTCCTGTCGCTTCACAGCAACTAGGGGTATTTGAGGCACACTAGTTCTGCACCTGGAGGTTTCATACAGCCCTTCATTAGTATCCTCCTTAACCTTTCTTCCATCGCCACGAGGACTAGAAACTTCTTTACAAACTGAAAAGAAAAATTTCTGAGACTTCCGCCCCAGCGATCACACTCTGCATTTGCCAAACAGCCATATGGGCGTAAAGAACGTACATAGCCCTGACAATGTCAGCTCTCTGAAGCCCCTCTGCCTTCACAGGAGCGGTATGAAAAACCGCTCCAAACACAGACCCAGAGCGGTCTCTGCATGAGGGCCGCTTCGCTCGTTACATTTTGGACACTTGAGATATCTTAAGCATACACCTAAGCAGGGTCGGTGCAAGGCAGTTTGGTGCCCTAGGCAGGATCAGATATTTAGCGCCCCCCTCTTCCCACTTGAGCCCTCCCTCCCTCCAGCCCTATGCTCCTGGTGCCCCCTTTAGCCCGGCGCCCTAGGCAGCCGCCTAGTTGGCCTAATGGTAGCACCGGCCCTGCACCTAAGGGCCGACCACTGTTCACATGTCTGCGCCGTTCACATAGAAAAAGGGGACGGGGTCTAATTTTGATATTAAAAAGGATGCGAGGGGTGGGGACTGGCGCCCTCCCCGGAGTCCGTTGCCCCAGGCACTTTTCTCCCAGCCTGGCTCTGATCCCAGAGGTGAGCTGGGGGAAAAGTGCCGGGGGTGGTGGTGGTGGTGGAGGGGGATCCAGGGGTGGCTGCCACTCCCCTCGCCTGTCCACCACCTTCGATGCAAAAATCAGACACAGCCCGCTTTGCACAGGAATGGTTCGGGCACAGGAACAAGCTCATGTGGCTGCCGTGGTCATGGGTACTTTGCTCTAAAAATTGAAAATACAGACGTAGCAAACAGGCATGCGTGTCTGGAAGCCATGACTGGCTGCCGTCCCTTGTGGCACATGATATTTATTTATTTATACCCCGCCTTTTTTCCTGCAAGGAACCCAAGGCGGCTTACATAACCCTCCTCCTCCTCTCCACTTTATCCTCACAACAACCCTGTGAGGTAGGTCAGGCTGAGAGTCAGTGACTGGCCCAAAGTCACCCAGTGAGTTTCATGGCCGAGCGGGGACTAGAACCCAGATCTCCCGAGTCCCAGTCCAGCACTCAACTAGGGAGGAGTGGTTCATCCTCCAGTTTCCTGCATTGAGCAGGGGGTTGGACTCGACGGCCTTGAAGGCCCCTTCCAACTCTATGAATCTATGAATCTCTTTGCCTGCAAAGTCACTGGGGATTCTTTGCCTGCACTCCCAACAGATCAAAGGGCTTTTACAAGTACTCACAAAGGATACTCACAAGTATCTCGCCTTCTCACCACCAGCTTCACATGTGATGACAACCCATCGGTTTAAAAACTAATGGGTTGTTGGGGACGCGCTGCCTGCAGCACATCTGCCTCTTCCACTGTTACTCCACAACCCACGGTCGGCTCCTTCGCAGGTTGCACAGCATGATGCGCGAACCCAGACCGCTGGGTTGTTTAGGGGCTAAACACCCCAGTGGTTAACCCAGCAACAAACCATGGGTTAACCGCCTGCACATCCCTGAGAACACCCTAGTAGTGTAGTCGTTATACCAGTGTTCCAGTAGGAACTTCTGACAAAGAGTTCACTAGCTCATTTTTGATGGCAAAGTCTACTCCATGTATTCGTCGGTCCTGCTCAGGTAGTCCTTTCCAGAAGAAGGTATAACCTCCTTTTTCTTCCTTCAACTGTCCCTCTCCTGCCCTTCGAGTTCGAAAATGCTGGCTGGGGCATGCTGGGAGTTATAGGCCAAAAACATCTGGGGAGCCAAGGTTGGAGAACACTGGGTACTGCTGGACTGTGAAGACCTGGGTTCTAGTCCCCACTTGGCCATGAAGCATGAAGCTCACTGGGTGACTTTGGGCAGGTCACTGACTCTCAGCCTAACCTACCGCACAAGTTTGTTGTGAGGATAAAATAGAGGAGGAGGAGGAGGAGGAGGAGGAGGAGGAGGAGGAGGAGGAACGTGTAAGCCGCCTTGGGTTCCTTGCAAGAGGGGAAAAAAAGCGGGATATAAATGTAATAATGTAGTAATAAATAAAACCTGCCCCAGATTCAAAACAGATCACAAGCATTTGCACAGGAGGGGTGTAGGTTTTTGTGCTCCCCCCTTTTCAAAAATTCACCCCGTCCTTATTTGAAATCAGTCATGGACGGTTTCCTCACTTGGTGAGCTTCTGCTTGTTCGCGCAAAGGCCTTCCTCCCCTTCTCGCTCAGCTTTGGGATTGGTCCCCGGGCAGGTGCTGGTCGTATCCCAGCATTCCATTGGACGCTCTGGGCAAGGATCTTTGCTGTTGCTTTGGTCACAGGGTAGCCAGTTGGCTCGTATGTAGCCCAGTTTGGGCGAACTGGAACTTTTGGCTTTGAGCCAAGGTCAGCTGAGAGGGACATCTAGGACACGAAGCAGACAGACATGAATGTGGAGTAAAGCGAGAAATGTAATTCATTCTGAAATAACATACAACTGTCGTTCCGGCTCGCTGCATGGTGCAGGGTGCTGTACGATCGCCCTTCCATAATTCCGGTGATACAGTTAAAAAGCAGACCGTCCCCGGGAAAAGGCTACACTTGCTGACTATATCAGATGCCTTCTGTTAGGGAGGGTGAGTGGATGCATAGATGCAGGGGAAACATGGCAACATATTGGAAAGCTCTGGGAGGCAGTGAGTCTGGGAATATGCAGGGTGATGGCTGCACTGGAAGCGGAAGGAACTGCCTCCAGGGGTCCAGCATGCCATCCCAGAAGTCTCTGCTTTCTAGATCCTGGCCCTCATGTTTGCTGCGGGTGGAGGAAGGGAGAGAAACCTCAGTTTCTGCCAAAGGCTTAGAAACCAAAGGATGCCTGTGTGGGGCTTCGAAAGGTCAGTGGAGAGCCATAATTCCCGGTGCTTCACCCATCTCCTCTCTTCTATAGCTCAGCCCACAAACAGGGTTGCTTAGTTCACACCTGGAGAGCCTTTAGATCTCCAGCTGTGCCAGCAAACAAGGCTGCCTCTCCCCTCTCAGGGCTTGTCGTCCACCTGCTCTCCCCATCTGCTATAAGTGGTCGGCTGGGGCTCCAGGCATGCCGTGTGCCTGGGGAGAGGGGCGGACAAGCGGGCCAGGGAGGGAAGAAGCAGGAGAAGACACAGCTGCCTTCTCTCTTGCCATACTGGGAGCATCACAGGTATCTCAACCTTCTCCAGTTGAAAAGAGGGGAGCTGGAAAGCGCAAGCCCCTCCTGCAGAAACGCTGGAGACCTGCTTTGAATCTGGTGGAGGATCCTTCGAGTCTCCATCAGACTTGAAATGGGTCTCGCTTTACTTACTTACACACACACACACACACACACACACACACACACCTAGCCCTGGTGCCCTCTTCTTCCTCCTGGCAAGCAAAGGGAAGGAGACAACAGCACAACCCTTACCTTTGCTTGCAACATTGCTGTGGTTTCAGATTGCCTTTTGGATTCAACGGAGGCGCATCAACGAGAAAAAAATACAGCGCCCACCAGATTAAAAATCCAGTTCAGCAGCAAATCAGCTTAGATGCCAAAAGCCGCTCTGAATAAAACTGTTTTTGCCTGCCGGCAGAAGGACAACAGAGATGGAGCTACCTGGGCCTCCCTTGGCAGGGAGTTCCAGAGCCTGGGAGCGCCCACAGAGAAAGCCGTCTCCCACATTCCTGCCAAATGTGCCTCTGATAGTGGTGGGACAGAGAGAAGGGCCCTCCACCAAAGATCTTAAAGCTGTGTAGGGCTTTATAAGGTACAAGCAGCGCTTTGAATTGTGCCTGGAAACAGACCAGTAGCCAGTGAAGCTGTTGTAACAAGGGAGTCACGTGCTTCCTATAACCAGCCCTGGTCAGTAGTCTGGCTGCAGCATTCGGAACCAGCAGAAGTTTCCAGACCCTCTTCAAAGGCAACCCCACGTGCAGTGAGTTACAGTAGTTCAAACAGGATAGAGCCAAGACATGTGTCGCTATGGCCAGATCTGACCTCTCTAGAAACATGTGCAGTCGGCAGACTAGCCTTGGCTGTGCAAATGCAGTCCTGGGCACCACCGAAACCTGGGCATCCAGGTTCAGGGCCAAGTCCAAGCGTACACCCAAACCGCGAGCCTCAATCCTAAAGGGGAGTGTAGCACCATCCAGCACAGGTTGAATCCTTATTCCCCGACCTGCCTTTCAACTGTCAAAGAGCACCCCTGTCTTGTTGTTCAATAAATTTGTTCAATAAAGCCCTTTCTTAGTGTGGAGAAAGCCTGACACGAGTCTACACACACACACACACACACACACACCCAGTCTCCGCCCAAGGGAAGGGGGCGAGGAGGGGGATGAGGTCACAGGGGAAGCAGCCAAACAGACCGGCATCCCCAACAATGGAGAGTCTCAGTGGAATTCCACAAAACCCAAGGAAGGACCATCAAGAACCATCAAACTATCAGGGCAGTCTCAAAGAGCTGTAAAGTATCCAGTACGTCACCTTCTTCCCAGGCAGGAATAAGCCCACCTGATACGAAGGGGCAGGCATAAGCCCCCACCTGACCTGGAGGGTGGGGGGAGCGGGAACTCAGGGGTAGAAAACCCCTCTCCCTTCCGGTAAAGGGTTGTTGGGAACCCAGGGTACTTCGGAACCAGAATCGGTCTCCACGCGGCAGCTGGAGTAAGCTATTCCCATCCCCGGATCGGCTGACCCGGAGCCAGGCTGACATTGACTAGCGTAACGTCTTTGGTCTGAGGTAATTGACTAATCCCAATGTGCTAGCCTGAGAGCCTGTTTCATTGATAAATGTAAAGGTCAACTGAGGTTGTGTTGACATCGTAGTATTCCTAGAAAGCTGTTAGTTCCGCTCCGTGTCTTGTATAAACAAATAAAAGCCTTATTTGGTCATATAAAGGGCTCTGGTTTCCTCTTGTGTGCGCGAGTCTCTCAGGCGGCTTCCTGCGCTCGTACGGGCTGTAACCCAGTGCCGGTTAACCCGTTAAGCGCCGAACTCACGCAAAGGATCCAGGTGGTGATCCTTCACACTTAGAAATCCATTATTAAGTAACGAAGGCAGATAATGGCAGAACAGTCAACAGTTAAGTCTAACACCAGCATTTTCCATTTACCTCGCATTCAGCTGATGAGACTGTGAGACACAAGACAAGATGTGAAAGGCAGTGCTTAATTTACAGTTACTAAAAAGAAGCAGTTGAATGATTGGCAGAGATCAACCCAAAGAGAAACAGCTGGGCATGCAGGAGCTTAACGTGTCAGGGATACTAAGGCAGCATGATAGGAAGGCAGGATGTGGCAGGCAGCAGAAGGGTCGTCCCCAGCCCACACGGATGGGTGTAGCACACAAAAGACTGTGGAAAGCAAAGGCTCCTGCTTCATCTACCTGATTCCTACATTCCTGTGCTCTTGGCAATTCAGCAGTAGGCTGCCGGGGGACAAGGAAGCAAAACATGTTAAATCACAAAGCCTTGGCGGGGTCCTTCCCAAAGTGACAGACATCATATGCAGCTGCAGTCCTATTTGAGCTCCACGGGGCTGCTTGCCTGAGGGCATGGCTGGATGTGTAGAACCGAGCATCAATGCGGCTGTGAAAGCAGTTTAAAACAACACACCCGCCACCAAACCGCAAAATTCCTGTGACTGGCAGAGCGGCAGAAAACATACAGACACAGCGCAATCCTAGCCAGGTTTACTCAGAAGTATGTCTCACGGTGTTCAATGGGGGCTCACTCCCATGTAAGCGTGCACAGGATTTCAGCCTTAAAAGCCTGGGCCAAGAAGAATATCTTACTTGTGGCTTGTGCAGCTGACTTGGGCTGCCACCTATGCAAGAGGGGGCAACAGTGCACAGGGGGAACCGAGGGGCTGGGTAAGGAACGGGCCTCAACCAGGCGCCAGAAGCAAGATCCAGGAGCAGGCTGTGCAGAAGAGGTGAGGCGTTGCTCCGGAAACAACCTTCTTGAATGAGCTAGAAAGAGGTTCTGGACCGTATCCAGCGGTGGCCTGGCCTTCGCACAGCCTTCCTCAAGCCGGTGCCCTCCAGGTGTCATAGAATCATAGAAAAGTAGAGTTGGAAGGGGACTACCAGGCCATCGGGTCCAACCCCCTGCTCAATGCAGGAATCCCAGGTCAAAGCACCCCTGACAGATGGCTGTCCAGCTGCACCTTGAATGCCTCCAGAGTGGGAGAGCCCACCACCTCCCTGGGTAGTTGGTTGGTTCCACAACTTCCATCAATGGCCCTGCTGGCTGGGGGTTGATGGGAGTGGCACATCTGGAGGGTGCAACAAGGCCAGGGAAGGCCGCCTTCGTTCTTCTGCACATGCAAGCTGGGCTGCCCCATTTTTGCCAGACCCTCCAACCTTCACTCCACCCCACCCAACAGCTGCTTCTGCGGCTTGGGGGACATTCCAGAACAATATGGGGCAGGACGCAGAGGGGGAGGCAGTAGATACGGGGCGGGAGGGGGGACTGCCGAAAATTGGGTTGTGTGAGCAGAAGCACTTTCCACCAGCACAAAGTCACCACTGGATGCAACGCCCTCCTGCCGCCTTCCTGACCCTGCTGTATCTGGTCTTTACTACTCATCAGTCAGTCCCTGGAGCCACCTCTGCCTGTCTCTCCACACTTTTTACCTGTCCACTACCCATCATATGTCTTCTTGGCGAGGACAGCCTTGGTTCTGGGGCCCGTACAGCACCTAGCGCTCTGCTGTCATGTAATAAACGTGAAACAGGAAGAGACCAAACATCTGTCGCAGGTTGTTTCAGTCTCAGGAACCTAACCATAGCCCAGCGATTAGCCAAAAGGTCCCCTAAGTATCTTCCAACCCTGGGAGAAATGGGGGCCAAAGCAACATGCTAGGTGGGAGCCCAATTCCCAGGAAGGGATGAGACACCCCCTCTGTCAGTGCTGCTGCTCTGATCAAGCTGGTACCCTCCCAACCCCCAACCCCGCTTCACCCCACCATGGGCACATACAATTAAAAAAGAAAACATCATAGCTCTCCTGTGTAACATATAGTTTGCTTGCTTGTGGAGACCCAGCTTTGCAAAAGAACCCCGTAAGACAGTGTTCTCCAACCTTGGGTCCCCAGATGTTTTTGGCCTACAACTCCCAGCATGCCCCAGCCAGTGTAACTGGCTGGAGCATGCTGGGAGTTGTAGGCCAAAACTGAGTCTCATATTGAAGGCACCAGAAGTCCTTCTCATACTGAAGGCACCAGAAGGCACCAAAACTGACACTCGTGGCCTCATTGTTTATTCATGTTATCTTAGCAATTATTTTTTCTTATGTTTCAGCCATATGCCCGAACTGAAAGGCATGTTTCTCCCTCTCCTTTATCTGTTCTTTATGTAATTCTGCAGTCATAGTTAGTCCAGTAATAATAATGACACTCCCACCTCCGAATGCTTTAGGCTGCAATCCTATACATTCACTTACCTGGGAGCAAACCCCTGCGAACACAGTGAGACTCACTTCTCACTTATACTGACTCAGGCCCTGGGTCCATCTAGCCCAGTGATCTCCAACCTTGGGTCCCCAGATGTTTTTGGCCTACAACTCCCAACATGCCCCAGCCAGCATAGCTGGCTGGGGCATGCTGGGAGTTGTAGGCCAAAAACATCTGGGGACCCAAGGTTGGAGAACACTGCTGTAAGCTCATGACTGCATGCCTCTTCCTGCCCAGGTCTGAAAGAGCTGATCTCCATGGATCCCTTCCTGAGCCTTACTTCCTGAAAGTCTTGCGTCCAAGAAGAGCTTGCTTTGCCAATAGCGAGCACAATTGATCCTCGCAGATTAAATGCTGGCTTTGTAGCTTTGAAGCAGCGGTGGCCCAAATCACAGGCTGCTAGAATCAAACAGCAATGCAATGCGGCAGGAATAAAGGGGCTTTGGAAGGGCTTCCACCAGGGAGATGAGCCATTCCTTGCCAAGGGCTGTGCCCCTCACGGAGTTTGCCGCTTAGCCTAGAAGGTCAAACAGTCGCAATACTTGCCAAGGATTTTGCTTTCCGGAGTTTGTACGTTCCGCTGCCTGGTTTCCCTTTTTTCTGGCTGAGTTCTGGGGTGAACCCTCCTTTCTTTCTACTGCAGGTGCGGGGGGGGGGGGTTGGGGAAAGACAGATATCAAACAAAGTTAAAAGGGTTTTTCAGGACAGAGAAGAGGGGGAAATCCTTTCTGTGGCAGAAGCAACGCCTAGGCCTGAAACTAATTCTGCCAGCTCTCATTTTGGAAACTGGGGCTGCAATTTTAAGCACACTTACGTGGCACTAAGTTCCAGGTGAGTCTGCTTAGGCTCTGAAACTAGAGCTGCCTGAACTTGGTGGGGCTTATTTCTGAGCAGACACACAGAAGACTGGCCTACACGAGTGCTGAAGCCCAGCTGCCCAGGGATTCAGGTGCTTCAATGCACAATGGCCTCTGTAGGTTAGCAAACAAGCCAGATTAGAATCATAGAATCATAGAAAAGTAGAGTTGGAAGGGGCCTACAAGGCCATCAAGTCCAACCCCCTGCTCAATGCAGGAATCCAGGTCAAAGCATCCCTGACAGATGACTGTCCAGCTGCACCTTGAATGCCTCCAGAGTGGGAGAGCCCACCACCTCCCTGTTGGGTTTTGCATAGGCAGAACGAGATTACCACCTGACATCGAGATTATCACCTGACCTGGTGAGTGTCACTTGAGTTCAAATACTCAAGGTCTCTAGTCACAAGACATAGTCTCGAGATGATGTGACTCAGCAACCTTGAATAGGTTTGGATCAACATGTTGATGAATAGGTTGTACAACTGGGGTGAGTAATATCCTATTTATAGGTGCAGGGTCTGCGGTATATAAGCTAACACATTTGCTGATAGCTTCACTTCCGTCATTCCTCACTCTCTCTTCCACTTGCTGTGCTTGCTCGTCTCGACATGTCTCTTGGACTTCACTTCATCTAGCCTTACCACTGGGGTATAGGATTTGAGTCTGCAATGATGTAGTGAGTAGAGATGCATTGATTGCCTTAATCCCATGTAATTGGGTCTTACAAATAAACTCTTTAATCTTTATTAACTGCTGTTATCTCCTCCTTCCGCCTGCGTGACTGGGACTGAGGGTCATTGGCTAGGGGAGCTTTTGAACCCAGGTCAGTCCAGCTCTCACACTCCCTACGTAGTTGATTCCATTGTCTTATTGCTCTGACAGTCAGGAAATTTTCCCTGATGTTTAGGTGGAATCTTAGATTCACAACCTGGGGTTTGAAGTTGGCTTGTTTTGAAACTGACCAGAGTTTGTGAAAAACCACGATCTCTGGTTTGTACAGCATGACAAGTCGATATGAGGGGCCTGCGAAACTGTGCGCTGGTGACGTTCTCCTCCCAGCTGTGCAGGAGGAGGAGAGGGGAGGGGGATCGTGCAGGCCTGAGGCTTCTCTGGGCTCATTCCAGCTCATGAATATAGCTATAGCCCAGGGGTGGGGAGCCTCTTTCAGCCTGAGGACTGAATTCAACTTCAGAGAAGCTCGGGAACATTCGGGGGAACATTCCAGGGGGGGCGGGCAGAAGAGGTGGGGCCAAAAAATACCCCAAATATCAGCACATTTTAGTTTAAAGCACTTACTATCAGGAACTAAGCCTTAGGAGAGGCATTTCGGCCTTTTAGAATGGGGGGGGGGACTGTGCAAAAGCCGTGGGAAAGGGGGTGGGGTCAGGAAAAGGGGCGTGGCCATGTAGGGAATCCAGCGGGGCAGATTTGGCCCACGTGCCTGAGATTCAACACCCCTGAGCTAAATCATGCTTCGGCACTACATATGAACTTGGCGACTGAGGCAGAGCCCGGGTCCTCCTAGTCCAGTGTCGCCCTATTCTGACTGATCGTGCCTCTCTGAGGTCTGAAATCAGAGGTCTTTCCCATCATTTGCTTTTAACAAGGATTGAACCCGCAATCTTCTGCAAACACAGCATATGCTCTACCACTGACATCGAACCACCTGCTGGGTTCACCAAATTGCCCAGGTCTGGGAATGGGCAATAAGAAATAAATAGTGAATTGAGGCAAAATCCAGGGATGGGGACTCGGACTCGAGGACTCGACTCGTGAGTCGGACTGAGTCCCCCCTCTGACTCGAGTCGCACTCGAGTCCCAATATTTTTAATGGGACTCGAGACTCGACTCGGGACTCGAGACCAAGGACTCGTCAACATCCCTGCTTGATGCCACCTGCAGGTGCTGTCTGGACCTAGTTGCAGTAACAATCCAAGTTTATTTTTAAAAATCATTTTCCTAATGCAACCTTTCAGAAATTTTGGGTTTGGCTGCCTCTGCCTGCCTGTCTGGGGTTCCCTGCCTCCTCTGCCTGCCTGGTCTCTTCTTGACCAGTTCCACAGTTTGAATTGTCCAAGACAAAGGCCTCTGCCTGCCTGGTTTATTTATTTTATTTATTTATTATATTTATACCCCGCCTTTTTTCCTGCAAGGATCCCAAGGCGGCTTACATAATCCCCCTCCTCCTCTCCATTTTATCCTCACAACAACCCTGTGAGGTAGGTTAGGCTGAGAGGCAGTGACTGGCCCAATGTCACCCAGTGAGTTTCATGGCCGAGCGGGGACTAGAACCCAGATCTCCCGAGTCCCAGTCCAACACTCTCACCACTATGCCACACTGGTTATTTTGTGGTTATTTTGGGTTTGTATAGTGGTTATTTTGGGTTTGTCTGCCTGATCTGTTCTTGCCAAAATCAGTGGCAGAGTTTTGAGATAAAAAGGCCTAGAACTTGTGCCTAGAATTTATTTAAGCCACACATCTGAAGTAGCCTTATTTTGTTGGGAAAAAAACCCCATTGATTTTAATAGGGACTCATGTAGTCAGCTTTGGGAGTGACTCGTGAGTCACCATTTTGGACCAAGGACTCGTGACTCGGACTCGAGACTCGGGTCCAAAGACTCGTGACGTGACTCGAGACCAAGGACTCTTCAACATCCCTGGCAAAATCCTATGCATGTTTAGGGAGAAAAAAAAGCCCCACAACTCCCGGCATGCTGGGAGTTGTAGGGCTTTCTTCTGTCTAAACATGCGTTGGATTGCACCCTTGGTGCCCTATCACATTGAGAAACTACTTCAAACATCCAGATATGGAGACGGGGCGGCAGCAAAATCTGTTCCAATGAGAGTTTGGCCTGGTAGTTCAGGTACTAGTCAGCGAGAGCAGGATGATTTCTGGGCCTCCTGCGTTCAGGCAGGCCCCACTGTGATCTGGAAATGACGTGCAAAGCAAGATTTAGCACAGCCTTCCTCAACCAGGTGCCCTCCAGAGGCGTTGGACCGCAACTCCCAGCATTCCCAGCCACCGGCCAAGACAGCTGGAGGGCACCAGTCCAGTTCAGCAGTTTCTGGGGACACCCACGGGCGGCGCTGGGCCTTGCTTCGCCTGCACTGCTGAGCTGACCCTTTGCCATGCTGGCCACCAGGGACACGCACAGACAGGCCCAGTATAGCCGGGTTTTTTTCCCCTGGCTGCTCTAAGTCTCTCCGTGCACGCCTGCAATGGACTGCAGGATCCATTCCACAATCCACTCTAGAATGCACTCGAGTGACCTCGATAGGCTGGAGCGCTGGGCCGAAAACAACAGAATGCAATTATAATAGGGATAAATGCCAAGTGCTGCACCTAGGGAGAGGAGACCAAATGCAGAGTTACAGAATGGGGGACACTTGGCTCAACAATACTACAAGGGAGAAGGATGTTGGAATTGTGGTAGATCACAAACTGAATTATGAGCCAGCAATGCGATGTGGCTGCAAAGAAGGCAAATGCAATTTTGGGTTGTATTAATAGAAGTATAGCTTCCAAATCGCGGGAAGTGATAATTCCCCTTTACTCGGCACTGGTTAGGCCTCATCTTGAGTACTGCGTCCAGTTCTGGGCACCTCACTTTAAGAAGGACATAGACAAACTGGAGAGGGTTCAGAGGAGGGCAACAAGGATGATCAAGGGACTGGAAACAAGGCCCTATGAGGAGAGACTGAAGGAACTGGGCATGTTTAGCCTTCAGAAGAGGAGACTGAGGGGAGATATGATAGCGCTCTTCCAGTACTTAAAGGGTTGTCACACAGAGGAGGGCCAGGATCTCTTCTCGATCATCCCAGTTTGCAGGACACGGAATAATGGGCTCAAGTTACAGGAACCCAGATTTCACCTAAACATCTGGAAAAATTTCCTGACTGTCAGAGCAATAAGACAATGGAACCAACTACCTAGGGAGGTGGTGGGCTCTCCCACTCTGGAGGCATTCAAGGTGCGGCTGGACAGCCATCTGTCAGAGATGCTTTGACCTGGATTCCTGCATTGAGCAGGGGGTTGGACTCGATGGCCTTGTAGGCCCCTTCCAACTCTACTTTTCTATGATTCTATGCTGGTGGATTCCAGGCTCACCCAGACCTTCTGGAGCAGAGCCTCATTTCCTGTCTAACTGAAATCGGCATCCATGCAGGTGCGCAAATTGCAGCCTCGCTTCCCATTATGTAATCGTGGGGGAAATTGTGAATGGACTTTGGCGGTGCTGCTCTCAAGGATAAAAGAGACAGTGTCGTCACCTGCCCGTGGGGACAGGGCAGCTATACATTGAACCTAATAATTATGTTCTTTCGTTTTGTTGGACAATAAAAAGATGGAAAGTAGGGTGTGTGTCTTACGCTTGTCTCGCTTGCTCAATGGGATCAAAGTTGTCCAAGTAATTGAATCTGATGATGTCTGTTGGATGCTTATCTGAAGAACGCCACGGAGGGAGGTCTCTCTTCTCCTTGTTCGGCTTCTTTCCTAACAGAGATGCTGATTGGAGGACTGACAAGAGGGACTGTTTCATCTCCGGGACCTCTTTCGCTATTGGTTGGACATCAGCCACCACAAACTCCTCTTTTTGAGGGGTCTAAAAGCGGGGGAGGGAGAAGAAGCAACAAGCCACATAAATCCCATGCTACTGTAGAAATTCCCTCGTTACCTGACTGTGCGGGTTTTTTCCACCACTGGCCATCACAGGGCTGTTGGCACCCCAGGGCTGTGAAATTATGGGGCACTGGCAGCACAAGTTACAGAACAGTTAGGCAGGCAAACCAAGGGCACACCCTGAAAGCAGGGAGAACAATAACTCCAAGGGTGAGAAATTAGAGATGTTCACTCTACCTGTTCCGAACAGCCTGATCTTGTCTGATCTTGGAAACTAAGCAGGGTCAGCCCTGGTTAGTACTTGGATGGGTGACCGCCTGGGAATACCAGGTGCTGTAGGGAGGGGCCATAGCTCAGTGTGAGAGAGCACATGCTTTGCGCGCGGAAGGTCCCAGGTTCGATCCCCGGCTTCTCCAGGTAGGGTTTGGAAAGAGTGTCGACAATACTGGGCTAGAGGGACCAAGGATCTGACTCAGTATAAGGCAGCTTCCTATGTTCCTAGGTACCTGATAAGAAGTGCCATACTGGGGGAGGAATAGCTCCCAGAGATGTAGTTATGAGTTTTGCCAACTATTATAAAAAGGAATTATTTATGAAAGCAATTAGGCAGAAATCTGATCAGCTGATGTATCAAGGAGCTCCCGTGCAAATTTACAATGATTTATGTTCACAAACAATTAATTGGAGGCGTAGCGTGAGACCTTGCACTCATCATCATCATCATCAGGCGATCACTCGTGACCGAGTAAGATTGTCTTCCGGGATAACAGGAGGAAATTCTAAAGAAGATTGTGTAGACTCTAGCGATGGGTCCATAAGTGACTGTGGAGGCCAATTCTAGATCCACACAGCTTCCCACAGTGAGGACACAGGTTACCAGATAGAAGATGGTCCTGTAAAGGATTCATTTGACGTGCTTTTCGCTTAGCACGTTTCTCCCTTTCACCTTGCACTCGGGCTTCTTCAAAGTCCATGGAACCTTTGTGAAAGGCCAACCTCCAGTTAGATCGTTCATGGACCAGAGCTTCCCAGTTTTCGATGTTTATATTGCATTTTTTTAGATTAGCCTTATGAACATCTTTAAACCTCTTATATTGACCACCGATATTCCGCTTTCCATCCTTGAGTTGGGAGTAAAGTAACTGCTTTGGGAGACGGTCTGATGAAGAAGGGAATTTCATATAGCTGGGGGTACCCAGTATATTTAACTTTTATGTTTGATGGGAAAAAGCATAGGATTACATCTTGGAGTCAAGGAATGGAGCTACTGCGTGAAAAGGGACTTTTGGAAGAAGATGGAGATGGAGATGGACCACAGGCAGAGCAAGGAGCGGTTGGTGGTGAGCTGCGCTAAGGATTATGTGTTCGGATGGAAGCAAAGATAGAAAGAAAGACGATTGGTGTGGTAGAAGTGTAATATTAAAAAAAAAAAAAGAATTATGATTTAAGTTTTATTTGTTAATATTAATATTTTTGGTATTAATAATTACAAATTTTTCTCAACTCTATTTTTCTCTCTTTCCTTATTGGGATATAATATTAATATTTTTGATATTAATACTTATAAAATTTTCTCAACTCTATTTTTCTCTCTTTCCTTATTGGGATATAATATTAGGTAACCAGGATATAATAGGTGCAGGATTAATAGGTTTAATAATATGATCAATGTTTAATCGGGAGGAGAAGAACAGCTGCTGCCATGAGCAGGTGGTGGATCCTTTCGCCCCCCCCCCCCTTGACGGTGTGGCAGGCCATGAGCGGGATAAATGGGTCCCGGCTATAGGGGGGGAAACATTATATGTGTGGGTGGGGGTTTAGTATATGTGTTTTTTCTTTTTTTTTGTATTTGTCTAGGTAGTTGTTTGTTTAAGTTTTTGGTTATTTGTAGTATAATTTGGATGTTTATGTATTTTGTAGTTTATATGTTATTAATTATTATTTTTCCTTTTCTTTTTATGTATGTTATGTATTTGCATTTTATATATTGTTCGGAAAAAATTTAAATAAAAAATATATTTAAAAAAAAAAAAGAAGTGCCATACTGGACTAGGCCAAGGGTCCATCTAGCCCAGTGTCCTCTTTCCATTTAGGAAGCCAACAACCAGGACTTGAAAGGCAAAACCCCTCCCCAGCTCTTTGTTCCCCAGGACCCGTGTACCCCAACCCTGATCATGCACGTTCCTTTTAACCATCATACCTGGTGGCCATTGATAGCCATACCCTTCATGAATTTGTCTAAGCCCTTTTTAAAGCCAAGTAAGCCCAGTGACCATCATCACACCTGTTGTGGCAGTGAACTGCACGAGTCGAGAATGGGTCGTGTCTCTCCAGAATCTTCTGGCCAATCAATTCCACCGAATCATCCCAAGTTCTATTCGGAACGTAAGAAGAAATGGCCTCATACCGAGTCAGAACGTTGGTCCACCTACCTCAGCACAATGATTGCCCTGACTGACAGCAGCTCTCCGGGGGTTTCAGGGAAAAGCGGTCTTTCTCAGCCCTACCTGGAGAGGATGGGGATTGAGTGTGAGACCACCTGTATGCGAAGCAGGGGCTCTACCACTGAGCTACCAGTATATACATTCTTGGAAGGAACAGATCAGAAGCAGGTGTGGATGAAGGTTTTTAGGGGCTTAGGTAACTTGAGAGCCCACTCAAACCTTCAGAAAAATCATGTGGTACCTGGATTCTGAAGTTTCTCAGTCCCAGTAGGACTGTACCACATGCTTGCTCCGAAAGTTTGAGTGGGCTCTCACGTCCACTAACCTGAACATTACCCTTTACCCATGTAAAAAAAATAAATAAATGCCATGCATATGGAAAGACTGCACATCCAGTAGGAGGCTAAATGAGCAGCTTCCCTCTTATCTCCCAAAATGTTCACCCTGCAGGGATTACAGGGGTACCTTAGGCCTTGTGACCTGGAGCTCTTCCACTGTCTGAACGTAGTGTTTCTTCCAGATTCCTTCCTCAAATGGAGTTGGAGAGAAGTTGATGTACCACCCAAAACGCAGGCATTTCGGCATCCAGAGCTGATCCAGCTCTGTCAAGTATTTCCAATGCCAGCTTACCTGAGAACGCCAAAGGCACTGTTGTTATTTTTTTGAGGGTCACTATCATAGCAAAAACCAGGACCAGATACAAAATCTGTTTCATAGCCTTCAGAAAACAATACCATTTTAATTCCATTGGTAAATGCAACTGATTTTGAGGAAGTGTTTACTAGGCTATATCTTTCCTAGCCTAACCTGGACTCAGGACTGGTTCACACATGCGGTGATGGAGCTAAATTTCAGACACACTCATCCTTGGGCTTATGCTCGCCCTCATTTGCATGGATAAAATAGCATGTAACGTACACACAAGTAAGCAGTTATATGCAATTGCTGTGAGTCCTATGAGAGTAGCTGTGTTATAATTGCAACAATACGGGCAATTGCCCCTTGCTGGCTCCTTGTGTCTTTTCTGGTTCTCCTACTACTTATGAATATATGAAGTTGCCTTAAATCTGGTGTCCACCAGATTTCTGGACTACAGCTCCCAGCATTCCTGAACATTGGTCATGCTTGGTGGGGCTGATTGGAGTTGAATCCAAAACATCTGGAGGGCAGCAGGTATGGGAAGGCTGATCTAGCCCAAGTACTGTCTACTCTCACCAGCATTGGTGTTCCAAGGTCTTTTCATAGAATCATAGAAAAGTAGAGTTGGAAGGGGCCTACCAGGCCATCGAGTCCAACCCCCTGCTCAATGCAGGAATCCAGGTCAAAGCATCCCTGACAGATGGCTGTCCAGCCGCACCTTGAATGCCTCCAGAGTGGGAGAGCTCACCACCTCCCTAGATAGTTGGTTCCATTGTCTTATTGCTCTGACCGTCAGGAAATTTTTCCTGATATTTAGGTGGAATCTGGGTTCCTGTAACTTGAGCCCATTATTCCGTGTCCTGCAAACTGGGATGATCGAGAAGAGATCCTGGCCCTCCTCTGTGTGACAACCCTTCAAGTACTGGAAGAGTGCGATCATATCTCCCCTCAGTCTCCTCTTCAGAAGGCTAAACATACCCAGTTCTTTCAGTCTCTCCTCATAGGGCCTTATTTCCAGTCCCTTTATCATCGTTGCCCTCCTCTGAACCCTTTCCCAGCTTTTTAATCTAAGATCCCTTTTAAATGAAGATGCCGGGGATTGAACCTGGGACCTTCTGCATGCAAAGCAAGTGTTCTACCAGTTGAGACCAGTGGATCTCCAAGGTCACAGCTCGGATTCTACTACTTAAGATCCTTTTATATGGAGATCCCAGAAACTGGACCCAGGAACTTTGGCATGTAGGATATGTGCTTTGCTCACTGAGCCACTGAGCCTACCTGTTGGAAATTCAGCAGTGCCACTACATCTGTAAATTGTTCCTCAGCGTATGTTCTAGCTTTTGTAAGATCCTAGAGTTGGAAGAGGCCCAATGGATCACTTTGTCCAACCCATGTAACAAACACCTAATCGTCAGGAAACCTGACGAATTATAGGGTTTGTCCAACCTTGGCATGGAAACCTACACAGAGGAGACTCCCTAGAACCTCCTTAAGCAGTTCATTCCAGTGATGAACTGGTCTTTCAGCTAGGAATTGCTTCCTAAAATCTAACCAAAATCTACCAAATGAAGACATTTCTTTTGCCTTATCTTCAATGGCTAGCACGGACACCTGATGCCCTGGCTCAGCTCCTTTTAAATATCTGAAGACTGTCACCATATCCCCCTTAGTTTTCCTCTCTCTAGGCTGAACGTACCCAGTGCCTTCAGCTTCGTATCTCTCTGCTGCATTGTTTCCAACAGGCTGAGTTTTACCTGGGCACATCGGGAGAGACTCCGAGGGTCCAGGAAAGAAAAGATGTACAGAGACAACACCCTCGGAAGCTGAGTGGTGAAATCCAGAGCTTCAACTGGAACTCGATCCTTCAGCTGCTTGAAACAGAACTTCAGCTGGGAGAGGGAGCAGCGCTCTAAGAAGTCCATCAGGACTCTTCGCCTCTGATTGTCCGTCCATTTGTCAAACTGGGGGGAAAACAGGCAAGCCGTGGTTGTTTTTTGGCACCTGGGGTCAGCCTCGTGGAAGTGATTTCCCCCACCGTATCACACTTTGCAAACAACAAATCACGGGGCCCACGTTGTACTTTGCCATGGGCTGGATCCAACTTCCTCATTGCGCCCATGGAATGGATACCGCTAATGGAACAGGACTCCTCCGCCCTGCAGCCCCTGGCACGCTCTCCAAATCTCCTCCAGTGGGTTGAGGGACTCTCCAGAGGAGATCTGGAGGGTGCAGGTGCATGGGGGGGCTGCAGGGGGGAGGGGAGGAGGCATAAGTCCTGTCATAGAATCATAGAATCACAGAAAAGTAGAGTTGGAAGGGGCCTACAAGGCCATCGAGTCCAACCCCCTGCTCAATGCAGGAATCCAGGTCAAAGCATCTCTGACAGATGTCTGTCCAGTCAGTGGTATTCATTCCACAGACACAACAAGGAAGCTGGATCCGGCCCGATATGTATTGGGTTCCCTGGCTACTAAAGAACACGGGAAGGGATGGATCAGGCCAATGATCCATCTAGTCCAGCATTCAGGTTCCAACAGATTCTGCCCTCAGCCAGATGTGTCTGGAAAACTCAAGAGCATGGCATGAGGCCGATGTCCTTCTCCTGCCATCTCTGCCCTCAGCATCTGGTATTCAGAAGTATACTGCAAACATGCATAGAGATTCCATCTGGCTCTTCATAAGGAGAGTCATGTTGGATCAGACCAAGGGTCCATCTCATCCAGCAGGCTGTTCACACAGTGGCCAACCAGCTGACCGTGGAAAGCCCACAAGCAGGACATGAGTGCAACAGCACCCTCCCGCCCATGTCCCCCAGCAACTAGAGTACATAGGCATATTGCCTCCAATACTAGCGGTAGCATAGCGCCATCAGGACTAGCGGCCACTGCTACCTTCCTCCTCCATGAATTTGTCCAATCCCCTTTTAAAGCCATCCAAATTGGCGGACATCACGACATCTTGTGGGAGTGAATTCTATAGTTTAACTATGTGCTGTGTGAAGAAGTCCTTCCTTTTACTTGTCCTGAATCTCCCACCAATCAGAGTAATAGGATGACCCCATTGAGTTCTAGTATTATGAGAGGGGGGGGGGAATGTCTCCCTGTCCACTTTCTCTACACCAGGCATAATTCTGTACGCCTCTATCATGTCTCCCCTCACTCACCTTTTTTCTAAGCTAAACAATCCCAGCTGCTGTAACCTTCCCTCACAGGGGAGTTGTTCCAGCCCCTTGATCATTTTAGTTGCCCTTTTCTGCACTTTTTCCAGTTCTACAATATTCCTTTTTGGTGCGGTAACCAGAACTGTACACAGTATTCTAAGTGTGGTCGCACCGTAGATTTGTATAAGGGAAGTATGATATTGGCAATTTTATTTTCAATTCCTTTCCTAATTATGCCTAACATAAGAGTTTGCCTTTTTTACAGCAGCCGCACAGTGGGTTGACATTTCACAAGATATGGGATAACATGCCTCTAAAATAGATGAGCTACTTCTAAACATACTACTCTTCTCAAGGTAAACATTGACATTTGCACTGCTTGTAAGCAAGTTGTAATGTGTTCACATTTCCCAATGTAGCCTGGTCAGCTCACAATAAGTGCTGACGCTCATGGGATTTCATAGATTTCATAGATCATAGAGTTGGAAGGGGCCTACAAGGCCATCGAGTCCAACCCCCTGCTCAATGCAGGAAACTAGAGGAGGGGTCTCCCATCCAAGTAATAACCAGGCTTGACCCTGCTTAGCTTTCCACGCTCAGACAAGCTGAGCCAGCGTGAGCCACAGGCCTGATTCACAACACAATTAAGAAAGAAAAGATGATTACCCATTTCCCCAGCAAGTTTCTTCTTTCTTCAAATACCTTTAAAGAAAACATTCAGAAAGTAATAAAAATAGGACACAACAAGAAATGGCTGAACAAACTGTAAAAGGACATGTGTGACCAAAGAGGTGATTCTAATTTAGAAAATTATCTGAATTCTGGCTGTACTGTACTGTACTGCACCCAAGGCTTTGATTGGACAGTCCTAAGGCCAGTTCATAGAGATATTTTTGGTGGGTGCAGAAGGGTCACAACAAATTGACCTTTCCCCCTCGGTGTCATATTTCAAAGGGATCCCCACAAAATAAAAATATAAGAACAGCCCTGGTGGATCAGACCAAAGATCCATCTAGTCCAGTGATGGCGAACCTATGGCACGGGTGCCGCAGCTGGCATGCAGGGACCTCTCTGTGGGCACTCGAGCCATTGGTCGCCAGATCGCGAAAAGACCGTCCTCTTCTGCATTCAGCGTCGGGTTTCCATAGTAACTCCTCTCCACTCATTCCTCGCTGGCCTCCACAGGCAGGCGCACTCCCAACATCTCCACCCCCAGAAGCGGACTGTGCAGGCGCCCAGCCCTCCTTCTAACTGAACAGACAGCTCAGAAGCACAGCGCCCGCGCGCGCCCGAATCTTTGCGCGCCCGGTGAAGAGCCGTGCCCTGAGACAGAGCGGGGCGCGATTAGCTAGTGCCCCCTCCTCCTTCCTGCCAAATTTAAGGCACTTTGAAATAAATAAGTTGGTTTTGTGTTGCAGTTTGGGCACTCGGGCTCAAAAAGGTTCGCCATCACTGATCTAGTCAACCATCCTTAGTGGCCAAAGTGATGCTCCCAGGAAGTCCACGAGCTGGGCATAAAGGCAACAGCTCCACCCTCCCACCCCGCCTCTGAACATGGAGGTTCTATGTCATTATTACGGCTAATAGCTGTGGATAAACTTCTGCACCATGAAATTGTCTAATCCCCATTCAAAGCCACCCAAGCCCTGGCAATCATCACCACATCTCATGACAGCAAATTCTAGCCATTCATTAATGTCTTGTGGGAGAAGTACTTTCCATAGTCAGTGCTGGACCTACTGCCAATTAGTTTCATTCGGATGACTCTGAGTTCTAGGACTGTAGAGGAAGGAAATAAAAAATCTCTCTCCACAAGATCGCAAAAAACAAAGAGTGCAGACGAGCAAAAAGAAAAAGAAAAGATTATCGATTAGAAACTATGGGGCACTCCTGGTCAAGAAGGGTTACTAGGGAAAAATGCATTGGGGGATTGTTTGCTGAAGGGAAAGGACATTACAAGAAATGTAATTTTGGAGTGCATTTTTGTTTCCTTGAATGACACCTTGTTCTTCCTGAGAGATCTATACAGAGCTGCTGCCCCTTTCCCCCATTTCTGGTGGGGCATTGCCAGCTGTAGCCGACCCTACTCAATGCGGACTATGATTAGGGGGAAGGGAGTGAAAACCCAAATCTAAATTATTTTAGAGAGCCAGTGTGGTGAGAGGTAAACTCAGGAGATCCAGGTTCTATCCCCCGCTCGGCCATGAAACTCACTGGGTGACTTTGGGCCAGTCACAGACTCTCAGCCTAACCTACCTCACAGGGTTGTTGTGAGGATAAAATGGAGAGGAGGAGGAGGAGGAGGACTATGTAAGCCGCCTTCGGTTCCTTGCAGGAAAAAAAGGTGG
Organism: Shinisaurus crocodilurus; assembly: GCA_021292165.1. Lineage (NCBI taxonomy): Eukaryota > Metazoa > Chordata > Lepidosauria > Squamata > Shinisauridae > Shinisaurus > Shinisaurus crocodilurus. The sequence continues at coordinate 6,943,385 of CM037879.1, forward strand.
GGTATAAATAGAATAAATAAATAAATAAATTTGGCTAGCTTCCTTTCAGTTGGCGTCTTCCCGCCCCACCCCCCATGCATGTGTACTTGAGACATCTGGCTGCCCACTGAGCCCTCCCCGATGCCAGCCCACCGTCCTTTTGCTGGGAGCATTTTGTTTTTTGTCACAAGGAAATGATAAATGGCCCAAAGATCAAGTTTTGGTTCAGCCACCTTAAGGGGGGGGGGGGAGCCAGAGAGTTACTTATTTGCATTGCTCAAAGCGAGCCTAGCGGGCTTTGATCACAGAAACATGCCATGTTTGCTTTCGAAGCTCTCATGTATCCACTTGGGCCTACCCTTGTCATGACACACTCCATTAGGAAACAAAGCATGTATTTGTTAATCCCTTACGAAATCATCAGACGGCGACAGAAGCATCTCCAGTTTTCTTTTCATCCAAACAGGCTTGAATATTCAAGTCTCTCCAGAGGTTAGGGTAGGATCAGGGTTTGCCCACGGAGGGCCTCACTGTTTATTTACAGGGATGTGTGGGTGCATCCCACCCTGCCATGCCTCTCCACAGTAATCTTTGGCAAAACACACGTATGGCATGGCATTATTGAGCCCAGCCTTTGCCCTCCACTCTGGAAGTGGCAGCCCATGTAATGGGGTGGAAGGAATACTGGGATGCAATGATATCTGCTCATGGGTTTCTTTTTTCAAATGTTCCAGGGGGACATATTGGGGGTGGGAGGGTGGGATGTGGAGAAGCGGCAGCCATATGTGTCCTCACTAACATGCAGTTTGGCCCAGAGATGTGCCTCCTCCATTCTTACATCGCTCCATTGCTCAGTTTGTTGGATTTCGTACATTTCCCTGAGTGGTGGGAGAGTTCTGGAGAAGCCACTACCAGGTCAGTTTTCCTTGTGAGAAAAGTACTGGAAACACAGAGCTTTTTTGCAACATTTGTTTGTCGTCGTGCTGAGGATGGGGAGAAGAGAAGCGAGCACCCAGGCAGACAATGTTGGCTTTTAAAGCAACATCAGCTCCCCCCCGAAAGCAGAGAGAGAACATGTTCTTGGAGCCCCACAACCAGCTGCAGAAACTAAGACTTCTGTCTCCTGGCTACATTTGAACTCTTAAATGGTTTCTCTCCACCCCCTACAAAATGGTGGAGTGTTTCACAGCTCGTAGCCTCTAGTCCTCAATGATCATTAAGGGCGCAATCCTATGCATGTTTAGACGGGGGGGAAAGCCCTACAGCTCCAAGCATGCCCCAGCCAGCTATGTTGGGAGTTGTAGGGCTTTTTCCGTCTAAACATGCATAGGATTGCACCCTAAAAAAAAAAAGCTTCTAAGCAGCAGTGCCCATTGAGGAAATAGCTAATAACTAAGCAAAAGACTAGAGAAAAGATCTTCAGGCAGAGAGCTGATCCCCACCTCCATCCAGGTACGCACAGCACAGCTCTATACCACTCCATTTGTATCAGTTGTCTGTAGTGGTGAGCAATGGAACAACTTCCTAACTTCGATGAGGGTCTTTGTTTTCCTTCCCTGATGTTTCTCCTTTGAAAACATTTCACCAGAATGGATTGTTCATTCAGTTTGCTCATGTTGTGAAGTTTGAGGCTTTCCAGCGCAGAAAAAAATGTGTATGGGGCAACATGACGGAGGTCTATAAACGTATGCATGATGTGGAGGAAATTGATAGGGAGATGTTTTTCTCCCTCCCTCACAATACTAGAACCCGGGATCATACCATGAAACTGAGTTGTGGCAGGATTCAGGACAGATAAAAGGAAGTACTTCTTCACGCAGAGCATAGTTAAACTATGGAATTCGCTACCACAAGGATTGGACAAATTCTTGGAAGGATAAAGCTATCAATGGCTACTAGTCATGATGACTATATATTACCTAGAGCAGGGCTCTCCAACCTTGGGTCCCCAGATGTTGCTGGACTACAGCTCCCAGAATCCCTTGCCATTAGCCATGCTGGTTGGGTATGCTGGGAGCTGTAGGCCAGCAACACCTGAGGACCCAAGGTTGGAGAGCCCTGACCTAGAGTATCAGAGGTGATATGCCTCTGAATACCCCTTTCCGGGGAACATGGCTGGGACGGTGTTGTTGCACTCATGTCCTGCTTGTGGGCTTCCCATAGAGATGTGCTTTGCCACTGTGGGAACAGAATTCTGGGCTAGATAGGCCGTTCGTCTAATCCAGCACAGCTCTTATGTTTTTAATGGCTATCCTAGGAGCGGAGCCGAAGCTGGAAATCAAAACAATTTTCACGGATTTGGGTTAGAAACCAGAAGGTTTCTAATTTAGGAGAGCAACTTTCTGTCCCAGACTATTTGCAGAATATGGCCCAGGGTGAAAGATTGAGGGTACAATCCCATGCATGTTTAGACAGAAAGAAATCCTACAACTACCAGAACTCCCCAGCCAGTCATACTGGCTGGGGCCTGTTGGGAGCTGTAGGGCTTTTTTCTGTCTAAAGATGCAAAGGATTGCACCCTAAGGAGGGTAACAACCAGAACTGGGAAGAACTGGAAGAGGAGTTTGGGACTGGGGTACCACCAAGTTCCATCCTGATCAGAAATCATGCCAATATTCTAACTGGGACAAACTGGCTCTCCAAACAGAACTGGGACTTCCCAGGATCTGTCTTACCATACATGCACTGTCTTTACTGAGGTACAATGCACCATGACATCATTACTGGGTGAGATGCTGGAGGCCTCCACACTTGTTGAGTTAATGGAGTGATATGAGGATATGGCCCATATACTAACCTTATCATTCATCAGTTGATGATTCAGGGGTGTCCATGTGCTCATCTTCGTTTGCATCTTGGGGCCCTCCAGGTTTTTGGGAGGTCCAAATGCCATTATGTTTCTGCAGGAGATGCCACAGTTAATTAGATTCAAGAGTCAATAATAGTATTTGAGGCATATTTGCAAATATTGTAAACAAAGACAAAAGTATTATTATTATTATTATTATTATTATTATTATTATTATTTACATTTATTAATCGCCCATCTGGCCGGCAACTGGCCACCCTGGGCGATGTACATAGGATAAACTGCCCCAAGCCTGCATCTTCTGACATTAAGCCCACTGACATTAAAAACAAAGGCATTATTTTACAGTTGTCCTTCTATTCCTACATTTAACTAACGTGTATAAAAGAGAGGTAGATAAAGCATTATTATGAATATGAGCGGTGATCAAATCTCTCCCATAGTGTAACTGAACAGCACTGCTGCTCTTTCATCACATCATCAGTTATTTCTGTGGTACCAGGGTCAAACTGGAAGTGACGTTTGTCACGTGGTTTGGCCTGGCCTGGCTGATTCTCTTTTTTAAAAATAGCCAGTGTGGGTGGGTGGGTGGCTAGATTGGGACCACTACATGGGGTGTTTTAAGGCTTTGCACCCACCATGGGCCCAGTCAGAATTTGGACCCCAACCCTACTGTGGGTAGCTTTTTGTTAAAACATGACAGCTGAAAAAATTAACTAGCTGAAATTGAAAGTTAGCCATTTCTTTAATTTTTGAACTTTTGAATTACAGTAATACCTTGGATTGAGAGCATAATTCATTCCGGAAACGTGCTTGTAATCCAAAACACTCTTATATCAAAGTGAGTCTCTGGCGGGCGTGAGCGGGGCCGATTTCGGCCCTCTATGCCCGCTCGAGGCGAGCAGTTACATTCCTACACTTGTCTTGCAAGACCTTGCTTGTTTATCAAGTCAATTAAAAAAAATTTTTTTTGCTTGTCTTGCAAAATGCTCTCAGACCAAGTTACTTGCAATCCAAGGTATTACTGTAGTCAATCCCCATGACTGCCAAGAATATAAAAATCATCAGGCATGGTACTGACCGAGTTTGGCTCGCTGATCTACACTGATGTGTTTTCTCAACTCCGTCAGCAAATGTCATCCACCCTGCAGATTATGATTGTGTCACAGGATGAGGTCAAAGGAGCTACAGTAGGGTTGGCAACGTGTATCCTTTGCTGAGGAATCTTTTGGCCACTTGCTTGACCCCCTCTGCCCACGAGCAGGCTATACTACTAGTAGAAACGGGGGTGTTAGAAGAATAGGGTTGCCACATAATTTTTTTAGTGGCATCACTTGACTGTGGCAAAAGGTTTTGATTTAAAGTCTGTCTGGCCCCACTCCGAATAAATCCTGTCGAAAGACAAGATTTCAATGGGAGGCAAGGCCAGCTGTTAGTTCACAGGCGTAATTTGATAATGTTTAAGAAAGATTAATGTACTGTAATGCTCATATCATATTAACTAAGGGCATTACACTGATTTCCTGGATTGTGCTAATCCGGGTTTAACCCTGCAAAAATGTTAAATCTAGGCCTCCAACAAAGGCAGACCTGTTTTATTAATGGTTTGTGTCAATATTACTAGGAATAAATTCAACAAAGCATTGTTTGGCAAAAGTTTTAAGACACACACATTTAACCTAGTGACCATAATCCACATGTTGACAATGACTGGGTGGTGCTGAATTCTTCTTCTGCTGGGAATTTATTTTATTTTTATTTATTTTTTTGCTTTATCTGAACTGTCTGGATTCTAAATGTTGATTATTGTCATACCTAGACCTGAGTGATGATGACTTTTTGGATGAAGACACTGACATTGCAGAGCCTGAATAACCTGACATTGCAGATGTAACCCCCATCAGCACTGGCTAGGGATGATGGGGATTGTAGTCAGAGCATCTGGAGGGTGTGAGGTTGGGAAAGGAACACTCTGGCTCTGATTAACTCCAGTGACACCCATACCCATACCCCCCAGATGAGTGTCAACACTCAGTATATGCCAACATAAATAAAAATGCACACACATCCACACACCTTGAGATGTTTAAGAACATAAGAAGAGCCATACTGGATCAAACCAAAGGTCCATCTAGTCCAGTATCCTGTTTCCACCAGCCAGATACCCCAATGGGAAATCCACAAGTAGGACATGAGTGCAATAGCACCCACCCACCCATGTTCCCCAGCAACTGGTGAACATGGCATATATCCATGTGACCGGCCAGATGGGCGATTAATAAATATAATAAATAAATAAATAAATAAATATCCCTCAGGACGAGTAGCCATGATCCTCCATGAATTTGTCCGATCCCTTTTTAAAAGCATTCTAGTTGGTGGCCATCACTACATCTTGCGGAAGTGAATTCCATAATTTAACGATGCGCTGTGTGAAGAAGTCCTTCCATTTACCTGTCCTGAATCTCCCACCAATCAGCTTCATGGGGTGACCCCACTGGGTTCCGGCATTATGAGAGAGGGAGAAGAACCATGTTGGATCAGACCAAAGGTCCACCTAGTCCAAGACTGCGGCCAACCAGTGGGTATCCCACAAGCAGGACATGAGTGCAACAGCACCCTCTCACCCATGTTCCCCAGCAACTGGTGTACATAGGCATCCTGCCTCTGATCCTGGAGGCGGCATATAACCCTCAGGACTAGTAGCCATTGATAGCTTTCTCCTCCATGAATTTGTCCAATTCCCTGTTAAAGCCCTCCAAATTGGTGGCCGTCACTCCATCTTGCAGTAGTGATTCCCATAGTTTAACTAAGCACTGGTTAAGGCAGTCTACTCCCAACCTGGTGCCCTCCAGATGTTTTTTGGACTACAACTCACAGCATGCCTGACCATTGGCCATGCTGGCTGGGGCTGATGCATAGTGATAGTCCAAAACATCTGGCGGTCACCAGGTTAGGGAAGGCTGATCTAGAACAGCCTTCCCCCAACCTGGAGCGCTGCAGATGTGTTGGACTTCAACTCCCAGCATCCCCCAGCCATCGTGGCTGACCGGGGGATGCTGGGGGTTGTAGTCCAACACATCTGCAGTGCAGCAGGTTGAGGAACGATGATGTGTAGACCCAGCCTTCCCCCAAACTGGTGTGCTGCAGAAGTGTTGGACTTCAACTCCCAGCGTAGCATCCTGGGAGTTGTAGTCCAACACCTCTGAAGCGCTCCAGGTTGCGCGGAGGCTGTTCTAGATATTTATATCCTGCTTTTTTAAGACCTTGAAGCTTCTGGGGCCGCCACGCGAGCTCTCACCTCGTCTCGCGGCTCCTCCGTCCCCAGCACCACGGACGGCAGCCCGGCTGGCCCCCTTCCGCCGCCTCCTCAGCCCACCCCACCCCCCCAGAGACCAGCCCGCGGCCTAGCCCTCTCCTCCCCTCCTGCAGCGCCACCTGCGAGTGGAGTCCGCTCACCATGGAAACCGTTGCCTAGCTGCGGCGGCCAATCGGAAGCAGAGCGGCCGGTTCTTTTTTTTTTCCTTCTTTTTTTCTTTCCTACCTAGCAACCGGGCGAGGGCGGCGGCGGGGATTTGATTGGCTACCTTTTTTTTTTTCTCCCCTCCTTACTCGGGGGCGGGGCGGCGGCTGAGGCGGTCGGAGGGTCGCTCGCTCCGGCGTGGCTGGGGCACCTGCGGGGGCGCCAGGAGGAGGGAGAGAGAGAGAGAGAGAGAGGAGGACCCGGAGCCAGGTAAACAACGGCCGGGTGGGGGGGTGGGGGGGTGGGGAAGGTGGGATCATGCCCTCCCCGTCATCGTCCTTCTTCCCCCCCCCCGCGCCCATCCAAAGAAGGAACCTCTTAATTCCCTCAAAAGTGTGGGGTAGGTTGGTCACGTGCCCCCTTTTTTTGGGGGGGGGAGAGATCAATTCTGGTCGCCCACAGCGATTGGGGAGGGGGGGAGGCGAGGCGGGGCGGGGCTCCGCGCGCTCCCTCCCTCCCCACTCGTGACAATGAAAGTGGAGGGGGAGGCCTTGCAGCCCCCTCCCCCTTCTGGCAGGCGTGGTGGTGGTGGTGGTGGGGGGGGGGGTCTGCTGTCTTCATGCTCTCCACCCCACGGACGCACATACAACAAAGGCCCCTTACAGGACTGGGTGGGGGTGTGTGGAGGGGAGGGTGTGAAAAGACCCCCCCACCACGCCTGTCAGAAGGGGGAGGTGCTGAAAGGCCGCCCCCCCTCCCCTTTTATTGTCACGAGTAGCCCCCCCCCTTCTAATTGCTGTGGGCGACCAGAATTTATCTCGCCCCTCGCCACCCCCACTCCCCCACCCCAAAAAGAGGGGCACCCACTAAGTTGGTGGGGTGGGATGGAGGTTGAAAGGGGGAGATAAATAAAATAAATGCCTAATAAAGGTGTGGGGGGGACGACGACATTACGTTGTAGGTGGGGAAGTGTGCCTGTTGTGGGGAGCCCTTTACTCCTCCCCCAGAAAAGGGTGAGGGGGCCTTCTTTTCTTTGCCCCCCCTCCCTTCACAATGTGCCCCCTGCATTGGATATAGGAGTCGATAGATGTATTGTGAAAATCGTAGTAATGGTTGCTGCTGCTCGTAATACTAATGACTTTATCCTTTTCTGCCAGATTAATACATCATTAATATGTAACAAGAATAGTGTGTGTGTGTGTGTGTGTAGATAGATAGATAGATACTATGTGTGTATATATACACACACACATTAAATGTTGACTGTTGAAGGTTTGAGTTGTTCTTTAGTCCGTTTGAGCTCGCCCTGCATCCCCATAAGGAAAAAAGAAAATTGCGGGGTGGGGGACACACAACGAAGGACGGACGCTGGTTTCTTCTCTCTCTTTTGCCGCTTCTCCTCCACACACACACACACACACACACCCATGTGCAGGTTCACTCTTATCTAAAATTATTTCTAGGCTGCCTTTAAGGGTGGCACTGAAATAGGGGGATATGGGGAGGGGTTTGCTTCCCTTTGCCAATATGTGTTTTGTGGGGCCCGTAGAGGTGGGGTGGGGGGAATTCCTAGCCTTAGAGGGAGGTGTCGTTTTGGAATACCCTTTTCATCTGCTGGCGAAAGCAGCTGGGGTGAATGGATCCCACTGAGAAATGGGGAGTCTTGAAATCGCCACCACCACACACAAGGGGAAATGAGAAGATACAATCATGAGTGAGTGCGACGGGGACACTGCCCTCTTCTAGCTTCTTCCTGGAAAGAAAGGCGTTGGGATAGTGATGGTGGAGAGAGCCTCTGCTCATCTTCTGCCTCCTCAGCTTCCAGCTTGTGGACTTGCTTTCCCTTCTGGCTGGCTGCTGTTGGAAACAGGATGGTGGACTAGATGGACACCTGGCCTAATGCAGCAGAGTAGTATTATATTCCTAGAACTTCTTAAGGACTTGTTAATTCTGCAGAAATGTCCCCCCCACACCCTCTTCTTCACCACTGCTGTGGGGGGGCCCTGAAGCAAAAGGGTTTTTAGTAATCTGCTGCTTTCCCTGCCCCACTACCTCCCGTTTAATAACAGAGGCAAAGGTTTCATTCCTTAGGAGGCTGAAATACAGAGAGCAAAACAAAGAGGCTGGCTGTTCTTATATGGAAGAAAGGAATGGGTCCAGTTCTTTATCTTGCTGACCTCCAAAGGAGGCAGGATGAAGCCCGGTAGAGTTTTTATGTTTCCTACTAAGCTGGGTGTGTAGACCTTCCCCCACTTCAATAAAAGGCAGCATAGGGAGTGAATCTCCTTCTTATTATATGAGATGAGATGGATATGTCCCCGGAGATGAGATGGTAGGAGAACCCTGCTCCATTGCAGCAAAGAAAATTTAATGTGGATTACTTTGTCTTTCCTAGTTATGCAGTTTGGGGTGAAAGATACCTAGCTTTTCCATTGCTTGCAAAAGATTTTGCTCTTTTCCCTTCCATGCTTCTCTCTTCTCGTAGAGTTAAAACAAGGGCTGAAGAATGAAGTATGCAGTTGGTGTATTACCCCTCCCTGTATGCAGTGGGGCTCAGGAGGATGGGGGTGGGGAAAGTATGAACCTTCAGGGATAGGAGGGCTTAAGGATTCAGAGATCTGATTTCTCTCTCCTGTTTATCATCACTGGAATAGATTCAGAGGGATTATCTGTTTTTATTTCATAGCCACACTGCAATTGGAGTAATTACCATAGATAACATTTTGGCATTGAGGCACCAAAATACTGCAGCACTTAAGGATTGAGTGAGGACATCTTCCTAAGAGGTACATGCATTCTCTTAATAAATTCCAGCGATTTGTCTATTTTTATTAACTGTAAATAACCAAGGTTTTCTGGAAATATTTCCTTTTGTAAGGTATATTTTGCTAATCATTTATGAAAGTGACTGACTTGAGTCCAAACAGTTTAAAATGCATATGTATAGTAACTGGTTAGCTCTTTCTGAGTCCTATTAATGATGGTCTGAATTAAGTATCCTAAATGATCTGGGTTAGCATATGTGGTATGATTAAGTCGTTGGTATGGTAAAACTTTATGGGTGTAAGTTTGTATGTTCATGTTAGCTTGATTGTGTTTTTAACAAAAATAGTGAAGAGAAATGGATTGCACCCGAGGAAAATAAAATTTGAATGTTTTATAGCACAGCCTGTCAATACCTATGAATCTGCAACATCTCTTAATTGTAATTAAGACTTCTGTGTGGCCAGACTCAATTCAAATATTTCTTGGATTACCTCCATATCGCCACCACCTACGTGTTCTCACCACCTACCGTGTTCTCTCTCCCTTTGGGCATATTGCTTTTCATTTAGGTTTTTTTTTTTCTTTGAAGGTGCTGGATTGCTCAGATTATCAGTCATGGCCAGATATTATCAAATAGAAGTCAAACATTTAATGTGCTAATCTGAAATATGTTTTCATACTGGGTCAGCTGTCATTACTTGCTTATGGTAATGTTTTCATGGGCTCTGATCCTGCTGATATTAAGCCTTACTTCTGTATTTTTTAGCTGCAGTTTACTTACCGGTAGCTTTTATCCTGGAGTAGCCATATCGTAGTTTATCCGCGAAACAGTCTGCAATGCATAAATCGTAAGCTGTTCAGAAAAAAGAATAGAGATAGTAGAGTTCAAAAACTTCATGCCTTATAAATCTTGAGTCATGATGAGCCATTGCAGCTTCAGACCACACATCTGAAATGATTGAAAGCTTGGCAATATCGGATAAATTTCTGGCATACGTGATCAGTGGAAAGTTGTTTTCCAGTGGTTTATGCCATTGGATTTCATTTTTTATTTACTATATTTATACAATGCCTTTCTACCAAAGCACAGAACACAGTTTGCAGTTTAAAATAACAGCGTATAATCTAAGAGACATGATACAAAAGGGAAAGGGAGTGGGAGAGAAGAGGTTGATAAGCAAATTCAGCTGATAACTATTTCATACTGTTACATAATAAAGTTTGGGAGTGGAGAAGCCAAATGGCAGTTGGTCCAGGCTGAGTCGATGGAGGGAGGTCTCACTATTTTGCCTCTCCCTTTGAGGCAGCCGGTAGTTTCCACATGAGAGCCAGCATGTAAGAATCAGCCTGATTCTGTGTTTTTGAAGCATATGATACCAGTGGCACTAGCAAACACTACAGTAAAGGGTTTCCTGTGTATAAATATTGCTACTCATTTGGCTGCCTTGATTGCTGTGATGATTGAGGTTGGTATGCTGGTCGATCGACTGGCCAGTTACTGTCTGTTATTTGCCCAGGCCACTGTACGATGAGCATAGTTCTCTCTAAATCAGTGTTCTCCAACCTTGGGTCCCCAGATGTTTTTGGGGATGCTACAACTCCCAGCATGCCCCAGCCAGTGTAGCTGGCTGGGGCATGCTGGGAGTTGTAGCATCCCCAAAAACATCTGGGGACCCAAGGTTGGAGAACACTGCTCTAAATTCATTGTTCTAACAAACTAGTGCTTTAAATGTTTTGACCATTTGACAATATTTTGCCATTATTTCACTCATCAGCTGAGCAATGCTTGAAGGTAGGACTGTCAAATGTCAACCCAATTGTGAATGGTTATCGCTATGGTTCTGCCTAACCAGGCTCTAATGGATGATCAGGAGCTTAATGAGTGGACATCTCTCTCAAGCCTTTAGAATCTCAGGGCTGGGGAACTTGTGGCCCTCTAGATGTTTTGGCCTACAACTCTCATCACCCTTGTCAGCATAGCCAATGGTGAGGAATCATGGGAGTTGTAGGCCAAAACATCTGGAGGGCCAGAAGTTGCCATCCCCTTCTTTAGAATGTTGCATCCTTCCTCAGCCACTGCATTGGGGAATGCTGATCTCGTGGCAGGTGAAGCAAAATAGCAACTTGAGTTTGGGCAGAGAGAAGCAGCAGGGTTGCCATCCAGAAAGTGGCCTGGATGTGTTCTTTTTTTTAAACCACAGGGCCAGTTGTAGATTTATTTATTTTTTGGTAAATATGTTTTGGTTTTTTTCTGTATACTCATCTTATTACATGTATACACCGCCTTATTGCTAAAAAGCTTATGCGTGCTTAAACAGTGCAGCCAACACATGAGCTCCAGGTTTTTTTTCCAGCATTCCATAGAGGAGTCCGCAAATATTGTATTGGCTTGCTAGCTAAGTACTCTTTGCCCTTGCCACCAGCTGTCTGTCCTTCCAAGTCCTATGACATGTACAGAGGGCTTGGAGGGGAGGCAGGGATTCCTCTTGTTTGCATCAAAGTTTGGATAAGGAAAGTGAAGGACGCCTGCTGTTCCTTGACTTATCTAAAGGAGACCAGGGGAGGATGCTAGTGGTCCTTCTCTTGAGAGGGCCACTTACCCCTGACAGGTGGAAATGTGGATGCCAGGCTCCGCATAGTGTGGTTCCTTCATAGCTGTACTTTCCTCTTTCTCTCTCTGTGCCTCCCAGCCCTTATGTTAAGGGAGGCAGAGTGGGTGGTGATAGAGCAATGTGGCACATAGTGATTACACATTTGAATTGGGGCATGCTGGGAGCTGTAGGCCAAAAACATCTGGGGACCCAAGGTTGGAGAACACTGATTTAGAGAGAACTATGCTCATCGTACAGTGGCCTGGGCAAATAACAGACAGTAACTGGCCAGTCGGTCGACCAGCATACCAACCTCAATCATCACAGCAATCAAGGCAGCCAAATGAGTAGCAATATTTATACACAGGAAACCCTTTACTGTAGTGTTTGCTAGTGCCACTGGTATCATTAAGTTGAAAGCGTCAGGTTACTCTTATTTTAAAAAGAGATTTCTTGCCCCCATGATTACAGGGAAGTTTAATTGAGACACACACACACACACCCCATTAAAATACAGGACACTAGGCGTCAAAGGGGATTTCACCTCCTGTTTCCCAAATATTTTTGTCAAAGAAATACAAAAATAATTGAACTGTATAATTTTGTGAACAGTGATGTGGCATATGTGTGGCATGCAGAATGTCCAACCCTAGCATCTCTGCTTAAGACTTTCAGCAGGTGATGGGGGTAAGGTCTCTCTCTCTCTCTCCTTGAAACCCTGCAGAGCTGCTGTAAGGCAGAGTAGATAACACTGGGCTACGTGGCCCATTGGTCTGGCTCGGGATAGGGCAACTTCGTATGTTCCAACGTTGCGTCTGTGTGCTTCCTACAGAGTCCCTCTCTTTTCCCCTGCTTGGAGAGGGACCATAGCTCTAGTGGCATGCAGAAGGATGCAGGCTCAGTTCCCAGCATCTCCTGGGGAATCCTGCCTGAAACCCTGCCGGTCAGTGTTGTTGACCATATTGTGCTAGATCAGTGTTCTCCAACCTTGGGTCCCCAGATGTTTTTGGCCTACAACTCCCAGCATGCCCCAGCCAGCTATGCTGGCTGGGGCATGTTGGGAGTTGTAGGCCAAAAACATCTGGGGACCCAAGGTTGGAGAACACTGGGCTAGATGGACCCAGGGCCTGAGTCAGTATAAGGCAACTTCCTATGTAACTGTCCCCACACCTGAGGTATGCTGAACTTTCCCAACAAAATCTTCTAACAGTTGGTTCATAACTATCTGAGGGTAAAAATTTCAGAATACTGTTGTGCAATATGTCTGCTCAGCTGCATTTTAGCATCTGCTGAGTATGAAAAGGATTTGAAAATTGTCAGTTATATGCAGTTAAAAATATGCCAATTAGCATCATATTTCCTTCTAATGGTACTGCTAATGTGTCCCCTAGAGTGGGGGGGGGGAAGTTTCTCTAGACCTATACAGTGCCTGGCAAATTGAATTTTAATGTGATACAATGTAAAAGCTAATGAATAACTGTAGGCTTTATATCTCGCTGATTTAAATTTAATTGTTCAAGGCTTCATCAATGCCAAATTATGCTAGTCCAAAAGGTTGATGTTTTAGTTGGCTTGAAATGTCCTGTTCCTCATCTGGCATCTGGATTCCAAATAAGTGTGATAGTATAAGCATCATAAACTATCGATGAGGGCTGCAAGCTTTAATCGATCTAATGGTAGGTTTAATCAACTAATGCTTTAATCACAGATTAAAATTTGTCCCTGCCCCTTTTAATCAGTGGGGCTAAGACTGGCACACTGCCGGGCAGACAACACAGATGTGCCAACCTGACGGCACAGATGTGCCCTACTACCTTCTTCCTTTGCCAAATTTGTTTTCTAGGGTAAAACTACTGTATGGCTTTCCTTGGAAGAAAATGATTCATGTGTGAACATGAGTTTTTGGAGGGATGGTGAAAGCATTCAGCACAACTGAAGAGCTTGAGCACCAGAATTATTATGGCTTTCCTCTTTAGAGGAATCATAGCCAGGGAAACTTTTTATTCAGTGGAAACTGGTTGGCACATGTAGTTTCTCTTATCTTCAGACACAATCTACAATACCATACCGGTCATGTTGTTCGAATGCCTGACTGCCGTCTCCCAAAGCAGTTACTTTACTCGCAACTCAAGGATGGAAAGCGGAATATCGGTGGTCAATATAAGAGGTTTAAAGATGTTCATAAGGCTAATCTAAAAAAATGCAATATAAACATCGAAAACTGGGAAGCTCTGGCCCATGAATGATCTAACTGGAGGTTGGCCTTTCACAAAGGTTCCATGGACTTTGAAGAAGCCCGAGTGCAAGGTGAAAGGGAGAAACGTGCTAAGCGAAAAGCACGTCAAACGAATCCTTTACAGGACCATCTTCTATCTGGTAACCTGTGTCCTCACTGTGGGAAGCTGTGTGGATCTAGAATTGGCCTCCACAGTCACTTACGGACCCATCGCTAGAGTCTACACAATCTTCTTTAGAATTTCCTCCTTTTATCCCGGAAGACAATCTTACTCGGTCACGAGTGATCGCCTGATGATGATGACAGAATTTTATGTTATGCCTTTTATTAATGGTTACTAGTAACAGATATTTACTGCCATCTGAATACCAGTTGCTGTCCTGCTTGTGGGCTTCCCATGGGCATCTGGATGGCCACTGTGGGAAATAGGATGCTGGCCTTCTCCCCAACCTGATGCCTTTCAGATATTTTGGACGACAACTCCCAGCATTCCTGACCATTGGCCATGCTGGCTGGGGAAGTCCAAAACATCTGGAGGGCACCAGGCTGGAGAAGGCTGACATAGGCCTTTGGTCTGATCCAACAGGGCTCTTCTTATGTTCTTATTTTCTACAAATTTGAGAACAGGTTGTCTCTGCCGTATTTTCATAGTCTGTCCTAGGATTGTTCCTAGGACAATGTGCTCATCCTTCAGTTGTGCTTAGTGCTTTCGCCATCCCTCCCAAAATTCATGTGCCTGCATGAAATATATTTTCTGTGTTTAGACATGCATTTGCAGTGCATAATATTCCTTCTCCTGGAGTGCTTAACTAATGTTAGTTTCTAAATTAGTGCTAAAAATATTTTAAAGAAGTTAGCGCACCTTCCCTCCTTTCTTCTGATGAAACAACCCCTTGCAAGAAGAACAGGGATTCTCTGTGCTTGTGTATGGAGGAGGGAAAAAAAATAGGAAGTCCGGGACTAATCCACAGGGTGCAGTGTGGAGAACAGCACAAAGCTCAAGCCCTGCTGAAGCAGAATGGGATTAGATTTGGCAGCAGTTCTATATTAAAATATATTATTAGGGATTAGATTTGGCAGCAGTTCTGTATTAAAACATAAAAGCAAACAGTGGAAACTACTTGAATATGTTCATAAAATGAGACTTTTGAGTTCTCTAATGGCTTGTGGTAGTCTATACACCTTTTTATTCTAAGTAGTAGTACATGTGGAGGACTGAATAGGAGTAGGTGAGGTTTGGTTGACAGAACATAAATGTGAGGGTCCAGTACTAGCATTTACAATTAATAAGCTACTTTGAATGGCTAATACAGTTTAACAATTCTGTTTTTTTTAGATTGCTTAATAAAAGAAGATTGCCTGTCATCATGGGGTCTGTTTGGGAATGTGGTTAGTCATCCTGCTGTGACGACCTAGTGCAACTTTTATAGTGATATGAAACATAAGGCCAAGATGAAGTACCTCATTAGTGCTTTGGGAGTGAAAGCATTCTGTTGGACTATGCTAAGTTATCTGAATACAAAGAGTCATACAGTCTCTGAAGAACCGTAGGATGAAAAGTTGCAAAGCTGACCACGGTGCACAGATATCCAGCAATGTCTACTAAATAACCTGGAGACTCCCATGATCACTGCAGAAGGATGGCTGCCAACTGGATGATCCATTGTCTATGGCCTTTGGCTGTTCTGGTAGGATCTACAGGCGGCCACAGCCTGTTCTCCTGTGAGCCCATCATCTTAAGGATGTGCCAGGATCTTCCTTACAATACAACATTTATGCCTAACCTTTTGAATCATTATGATCAGCAAACAGCAGCTCTTGCAATGGAGGTAAGCATTTATTCTTCTTCGTGGTTATTTCCCCTCCTTTACTGTCCATATTATAGCATTAACTCCTGGTTTAATTACCTTTATTACTGGAGAATTGCAGAGAAAGTTTGGTATAATCAAGGCTTCCACTACATCTGCTTATAATGATAAAGTGTACAAGAACACAGATGCATTTTTTTTATCTAAATGTTCTTGAGGGCACTTCACACATCCTACACGGGGTGGGGTGGGGAATAAAGCCAGCCTGAAAAATGCCTGTGGGGTGGTCATATGTGGCTATATGCATATGGGGTTCACAAGTTGTTGTTTTCTATAGAAGTGCTTCGCTTTGAGAGTCCCTTAAGATAAACATCTGCAAGTTCTTTGCATAGAATAGATCAGGGGGTCCCAACCTGGGGGGGGGGATTGGGACCACAGACTCAAACTATTGGAATACTGATCTTTCTACAAATTACAATTCTACAGATTGTACATAATCTACAGGACATCACACCTTATTGTATGGCACAGATTAAGTCAGACAATCTTGGAAAGGGGGGAATGACATTCTGACCTATGGTGAAAGGGGTGCCTGGGGCAAAAAAGGTTGAGAACCACTGGAATAGATAAATGTGGCTGTCCTAGATTACCATCGCTGCAGCGAGTCCGGCGGTACCAATTTTATGACATGATTGTATTTGGAAAGCATCCAACAAAATTCTTGCCTCTTGTTTTCAGCAATGTGCATGGGCTCGGCCATAGAACTTGCTTGCTTGGGTAAGCAGTTTAGCTTTTGCCAGACGTCAATAGGGGGTTCCAAGTGGCAGAGAACCAATGATTGGTGAGGGGGCTGCTGCTACACCGGTGTGACAAATCCAGGAACTACTGATATTGCTGTAGTAGACCTCAAACGTAGATTAGGAATTAAGTGAACGTATTAGTTTAAGTTAGTGTAGATCCATAACTGTATTACCGTATTTTTCGCTCCATAAGACGCACCGGACCATAAGACGCACTTACTGTATGGTACAAAAAATTTAAAAAAAAAAAAAATCAGCTGAGAGGCGGGGGCTTCCCCCGCCCCACCCAGGAGTCCTCCGCTCTTCCGGACCAGCAGAGGAAAGTAAAAAAAAAAAAAAAAATTTTTTTTTTTTACTATATTCACTCCATAGGACGCACAGACATTTCCACCTAGTTTTTTTGGGGGGGGTAAAGTGCGTCTTATGGAGCGAAAAATACGTAGTTAGAAAATCTTGAAATTTGGGTGGCGAATTTGTAACACATTTTTGCGGCAGGTTGTGAATAATATTGTTTTTAGTAGTATGATTTATTTATAGTAAAAATCTATTCCCCCAGAAAATCTATTCCCAGATCATAAGCACCACTTGAAGGTGCCAAAAAGCAGCCCATTTAAATGAGAAAAGGTGCTTTTTGGATCCTCGATATAAATTCTAGACTGAAAGGATTGGTCAAATTGAGCTGTCCAACATTGTATAAGCCGAGCTACTAGGAGCTGTCCAACATTGGTCAGTACTATGAAGATCGCTATCAATTTACAAATAAAAATCTGTATATGTTTCAGCATTCACCCATCTCTAGGAAGAGGGTGTTAAATCTGATGGAGCAGCTACTTGGCTTTTATTCCCACTTTCCTTTTTTTAAAATAGTATTTTCCTTGTTTTTTTAGAATAGTCAGTTAAAGTCTCTTCCACATCTTCTCTCAGTTTTTTTCTCATATTGCACCATATCCAGCAAGGAATTATAGTGGGAGAACCTACTCTCACTCAGTGTCCAATAAGCAATTCAGAAATGCAGTAAACAAATTTGCCTGCAAGTATGGGAGGTAAATAATGTACAGTAAAACTCAACTAGAAATGTGGGTACAGGGTTTCTTAAAAGGTATTTGGGGGGGGGGTTGTACTTTGTAACTAAACATGGATGTTTTACTCCAGGAATGTATTTTTAAGTTGTCCAGTTCTGTGCTTTAATTTATGCATCCTGGCTTTGTTTTTTAGGGTCACCCAGGCAGATGGCATAGTATTATGGCTAATTTAAAATGTCTAAAAGAGGCTTAACAGGGGGATTACTGTGTTGAAAAAGGTGAAACACACACAAACACACACAGAGATTTTTAAGTAGCCTGATGGGTCCCTTCATAAAAAGTAAAATTGATCTGCTAGTATTATTGATCTGAAATTACAGAAGAGTGTGCTGGTGGTGTACTTCATAGATTCATAGATCATAGAGTTGGAAGGAGCCTACAAGGCTATCGAGTCCAACCCCCTGCTCAATGCAGGAAACTAGAGGAGGGGTCTCCTTGAAGTATTTCTACCAAAGCTTAAAAGAGATGGTGCTCTCAACATGAGTTTTATCTAACCCCGCATCTCTACGTGTGTGTTTTAACAAGAAATTTTATACATAATATGACAGCTACAAAATGAAAAATAGCGAAGAATTGGTAATAGACAAATATTTGAGATACTCAGTGAGTGTCAAACTGAAGGACCGTGGAACAGGGAGCCAAGCCGGCATTCAGCCAGGGCATACCCCTCCATCTTTAAAAGTTGCATAGAAAAGGAAATTCCACCCGATGTGCTTTCTCCTATTATAGCATGGGGGATTTCCCCCCCCCCCCATGCCACTCAGAAAGTTCGAGCCTTCTCAAGGGCTGAAGATAGAAACTCTATGGGGGCAGTAAGGCCCAATAGATAGGGGTAGCAAGGCCTCAGCTTCATAGACTGGTGAAGTAACCAGTCAAATCTGCTGTGGGTGGAGAGAAGCAATACAAACCGTGGGTTTGGGTTGCTTCAGGTAGGTTCCCTCTGTCTGTTGCAAACACCAGGATTCTCCTCTCTCGCTCTGTCTCTTTCTCTGTAACAGTGGCAGCTCTGCCTCTGGAGAGGTGTAGTTCATTTCCCAAAGTTAGCCCCACACAGAACATATTGCAGTCTAGTCTTTGGGTGACAAAAAGCATTTATGATGCTAAGTCTTCATCATGGCTACTTCAGATTTTCAGAGTTCCTGCTTAGGTTTGACTAGAAAGGTGATTTGAATACAGCGGGTGTGGCTAGCCCTCTTTAAACGTATTCTTATATTTGCTGCTGTTCAGTCCATCACAGATATCCCAAAGAGTTCCCAGTCTCTAACAGTGAAGTGATAAATTTGTTTAAACCTCCAACCATATCACTTGCTGGAATGGCAGAAAGAGCTAAAGTGGTCCCATCAACACAAAATGTGCAAACAATGGCAAGGGTAGCTTGCTGCTTCAAAGCCATAAAGGCATTATGAAGAGGCGCAACTTTAAAAAAAAATGCTCCAGCATAATTCCTCAGTAAAATCACTTCTAGAATGATGTAGACAGAGTGCATTTGCGCACTTGTGTGTTTGATGGCACCTTTGCCTTTGTTTCCCATATCATGTCTCTGGCCAATGGTATTCGCAAGGCCCTTTCTCTGTTCAGCAAAGAACTGTTCCTATGGATACCGGCCTTTTGTAGTGTGACAAAGGTTGGCATTCTGATTCTCATGAGCCAAATTGTACCCTTTGACTCTCTCCCCTTTTCACACTCCTTGCTAAGCTTGGCCTGTTGTTACGCTTGAAAGCCTGTGGGTGCAGGGTTCCCATGGTAATGGGGATGGAACTCTTGAAAGGGGGGGGGCAGACCGGGAAGAGAACACACAAGCCTTGTTAATTTGAATGTGAATGAAGCAGGAAGGCTCCTTTGTATTTCATCTCTGTGTGCTGCAGGAACCTATAATTTGTCCGTGGAAAGCAACTTTTTTCATTTGCGAACTTGTTTATATCTGCTGTTTCTGATTTTTATGAAACCAAAACGTTTCATAAAAATCAGCGACAAACAAGAAGCATCTTGGGTTCATAAATTCAAAGGAAAATTTTTTGATAAAGAGGTTCCTTGTACCTTCCCGTACAGAACCAGAATACTGCTCCTTAAGTTTATGTAACATTCTATCTATATAGCTTTCGATTTTAGATTAAGATGTATGGGTTGTGTTGCTGGTCGCCATTCTGTGTTTACAAAGAAGCTTTCACCTGCCGTTCAGAATCCATGAATCCAGCTGAGGAGTGGAGCAAGGAAGGTGTAGGTGGGTGGAGGGAAAGAATTCCGTTTAATATCTATCCCTCCTCCCCTGCTGTCTTGTAGTTTTGCTTGTCTAGACATGAGCAGCTGTGGTGCTGTTCACGAAGAAGTGTCTGTAAGAGAACTTATATGTTTAAGTCTCAAGAAGTATGTATTCTTCACGAGAAAAGTAGGGGGCTGGGAATTCCTGGGGCTATATGGACTGGTTCACATGTAATGACAAGCCGTGGTTTAATTACCGTAACCCATGGTTTGTTGCCTTATCTAGAGTTAACCCACAATTTGGCTGCCAGGCAATTGAGCAAACCTCAGCTTGTTGTTTCAATTCCTGGGTTGTTTGGTTCCCGCTCCCTTCCTGTATCCTGAAAGTCTTTGAGGTGCTGTAGTACTGCGTCAGCTGCCTCTTTGTCATTGGTCCACTCTGCATTCTGGGCCTGCAATTCCCTTCAGCTGCTCCCAGAAATGCTTGTACCATTCCCATGAAAGCCTCCTTCCCCCATCCCTTTTGCCTTCTTTCCCTATAGGAACGCTTGAAATGCTTGATCCTGTCTGCCACGTTCATTCTGCGAAGTAGATTCCTTCCCAGCCTGCTCGCGTTCCAATCGGGAAGGAGGCAACCCAGCCCTGCAAGCGCTGGCCAAGTCCTTTCCCACCCTGCTTGCACCTCGATTGGGACGTGAGTGGGCAGGAAGGCGGCATCCCGATCGGGAAGCAGGTACTCTGCTCAGTTGGGACTTGCGGGACCTGGTCCTGAAGGCGCCGACCAAGTCTCTTCCTGTTCCACTCCTGCGGGGCAGGAAGGTGGTGCTGTACTCGGCCAGGGCTTGCGGGAATGAAAGTTGAAACAGATGGCTGTTGTAGGCCAAAGCGTCTGGAGGGCCACAAGTTGCCCACCCCTATGAGTGCAGCCCTGTTTAATCCAGGGGTGTGTTGTAGAGTCCGTGCATGGCGTAGTGGTGAGAGTGTTGGACTGGGACTTGGGAGATCCGGGTTCTAGTCCCCACTTGGCCATGAAACTCACTGGGTGACTTTGGGCCAGTCACTGACTCTCAGCCTAACCTACCTCACAGGGTTGTTGTTGTGAGGATAAAATGGAGAGGAGGAGGATTATGTAAGCCGCCTTGGGTTCCTTGCAGGAAAAAAGGCAGGGTATAAATATAATAAATAAATAAAAATAAAAAAATAAACAGCCGCTTTCTTCCAGCTCTAGAACTAGGGTGAAGTGAGCTAACCTGAAAAGCACAGATTTGCCCCTGGAGGTTTACGGAGAGCAGGCTGCACTCCCCCACCCCTTATCCAAAGGGGAAAGGAGTGCCAAAATGGATTTCTGCATCTAGGAGATGGCCGATCCAAGATTTGCGTACGCGAATAGTGTTTGCTCATTCCCTTCCTCTGGGAGCATTGGCAGTCGCTAGTGATTGCTGACGGCTTGTCTCTCATTATTTGTTATGTCTAGACAGCCTACTGTTGTATTGGGGTGTGGGGGTATGAGTCCTGGCAACACATCTGCATCCCACCCTTCCTCCAAGGGGTTCAGGGTGGCATACGTTGGCGTATCTCGTTGCATCCTCTCAACAATTCTGTGGGGTAGGATGGGCTAAGAGATAGTGACTTGCTCAAGGCTACCCGGTGAGTTTCTTGGCTGACTGGGGATTTGAACCCATGTCTTCCCTGGTCCTAAACCAGTGCTTCTCAAATAGTGGGGCGGGCCCCCCAGGGGGGGCGTGAGGCTCCGTAAAGGGGGGGCTCGTTTGACCTCAGTTAAAAGTTTTTTTTAATATTGTGTTCCTTTAAATCCTGTGCTCCTTTAAATCTTTTCTGCTACAGTTAATAAAGCTATTCTTTGTTGTAAATTGATCCACATTTCTTTCTTTTTTTATTCTCTTATACGTTAATAAGGATACAGTGTTATGCAGAGGTGTACTTATAACAATTTTATAGACAAATGATACTATTTACAGTCGCGCGGGGGGCGCAAAATGTTTTCTTCTTCCTAGGGGGGGCATGACAGAAAATAATTGAGAAGCACTGTCCTAAACCAACACTACAGCAGCCTTCCCCAGCCTGGTGCCCTCCAGATGTTTTGGACTACAATTCCAGCTTTCCTGACCACTGGCTTGGGGACGGCTACACTACAGTACACTCTTGGGTTTTGTGTATCACGGTATCATCACAAGCATATATATTGCATTGGTCTCTCCTTACACTTCTTTCTCATCTCCTCTGGTTCCATAACGGGTTTGCCATTTTTTTTTCTTTCTCCTATTTAAAAATGGAATACTTGGCTGCTTAATGCCTAGTTATAGCCTGAAGGTGAATTTTGATTTACTGCCTGCATTGTGTCAGCAAGGAAGGGTAGAGTCTTCAGTTCTTGAAAGTATTTCTTATCTATAGAGAGCTAAAAACTTTAGCTGTCTGAACACGTATGCCTGAATTAATTTTGACCAAATACAAGGTACTGAATGGTTGTGCCTGTGTGCTTGCTTTCCCATGGTAATAGAGAGACGCTGCTAAAGTAACTAACGGGGAAGACTGTGGCTTGATGGAAAAGGGAACTTGTTGTAGATGGCAATATAGTATTTCCTTGTCTTGCAGATATGCCTTGGAATGGAGATACGGTAACTCATTAAGCCAGACTTAGATTTCATAGATCATAGAGTTGGAAGGGGCCTACAAGGCTATCGAGTCCAACCCCCTGCTCAATGCAGGAAACTAGAGGAGGGGTCTCCCATCCAAGTAATAACCAGGCTTAGATTTCATAAATAGAGTTGGAAGGAGCCTACAAGGCCGTCGAGTCCAACCCCCTGCTCACTGCAGGAAACTAGAGGAGGGGTCTCCCATCCAAGTAATAACCAGGCCTGACCCTGCTTAGCTTTCCACGCTCAAGACAAGCTGAGCCTTGTATCTCACCGAACCAAAAGCAGCTTACCAGCCATGTATGGTGGCCATTAAGAGCTCGATAAACTTCCAAGTTATGCTACATGCCTAGAACTGCGAATTGGGAGAGGTCCATAGAGGTGTAAAATTTCCAGAGGCTTTGCAGCAATTGCAAAAACTTTTTTGGGGGGGGGGAACCAAATTTTGGGGGAAATATGCAATACTTTTTTTTTTTTAGCATTCTTTACAGATCTATGGTCGCTTTGTTCCTGGTCAGCACAATTCTATGGTTGCTGCACAGAGTCTAGACAGCCATAGGGATTTTTCAAAGTCCCAGTTCCAACCTTGGAAACTTGCTCCAAGGTTGGAGCTGGGACTCCGAACCCAAAGCGCCCTCCCCCCCACTCTTGTAGCCAGTGCGCCGGCTGCAGCTCCGAGGTCGCAGAAGCGAGCTCAGGGAGGGGGTTTTGCGGGGCGGGGCGGGGCGGAGACAGGCTCTGCCCGCATATGAATGATTCTGGTGGCTCCTCGCGCCCGCTCCGAGGCTGAACATTTAGACAGCCGAAATTGGCCATGTAAGTGTTTTGCATGGTGGCTGCCCATAATCCTCTTGAGTTTGGAGGGTTACGGGCAGCCTCACTGGACTGCACCCTTAGGAACCTAAAATGTATAATGTGTAACTTGGTTTGCTGAAAAAAAAGTATCATTAAAATGGTTGGGAATGAACAGTCAAAACCTCAAGCCATGCATAGGTGCATGATGGAATTGGGACCGCAGAGGGCTTGTTCGCACGACACGGGAACCGCAAGTCCCCCGCGGTTCCCGTGTCGTGTGCACGCCGACCGGGGGTGCCCCGCGGGAGAGCCGCGCGTGGGACGCTCGCGTGGGACGCTCGCAAAGTGACCATGGTCGGTAGAGGGGTAAGCCCCTACCGCGCGTGGTCACCGTGCCGTCGGAACAGCGGGCGGCCGTCCCGCGGGGTCCCCACAGAGACGGCAGCCCAGAGCGGCCGGAGCCGCCGCCGCTCCAGCCTGTAGGGGCAAACGGCCCCTCTGGGCATCCCGGGCCTCACCCCCTACCGCCGGGAGGCCCGCACTGCGGTGCGGGGACTACGGGGTTTGCCCACGCGCGCAGGGCGCCGGTCGTGTGCGGTGCCCCGCCGGACCCCGCGGACGTCCCCGTGGTTCCTCCCCCGCCGGCAGCCTGGGTCGTGTGAACCGGCCCAGAGTCTCTGCATCCTAGAGCAGAGACCCTGTGGACATTACCCAGACCTCCTGGTGCAGGATGTGGGCGTAACCAGTCGCCTTCTCTTCCTGCCCCGGGAAAACAGTCGGAGCCATGAAATTGTAGGAACAACATGTCTGAAGATGTAGCCGAGTTGCAGTTCTGAACTTTTCCCAAGTTCAGAACAGGTCGACTACCATATGATTCCTGCACAACTGTAAATACATTCTTAAGCCTGCCTGTATCCAATCTGCATGATCTGAGTGAGTAAACTCTGTTTTTAGCCTCCAAAAGACTGTTTGTCTTATTGGTAGTGTAAGGGGGAAACCAGGTGAAGATCCAGCCTGTCCAAAAGGGACAGTCTGTATCAACGAAATGCACAGCCCTGCTTTAACCAGCAGCTCCGCATGCACACGTTTTTCTCCTGTAGTTGGGTATACTCTGCTGTGTTTGCAAAAGCAAGAGGGGAGAGATAATACATCACAATATACTCTCCCAGGTCTTTTGGCAATCCCCAACAAAAATTGAAACACTTAAAAGTAAACTCAGTAAATTTGTAATTAGTGTCTGAATAAACTTAAACTTTTAAATTTAATATTGAACATGATAATTTTATGAGTAAACCAGGTTATACATAATACATGTTATGTCCCTATTTTATGTCTGACTGGAGGGAACCTCAGCAAGTAGTCCCTGAAACATCTGAATCAAAGGAAGCAGGAAGGGCTGGAGGCAGATGAAGACTGGTGTACAGCGTCTGTTCCTCTTTGTGAGGAATTGGTTGGAGTGGAGTTTAGGGAAATCTGGTTTAAAGGAAGAGCTACTGAGAACAGTAACCAAACATATTTAATGAAAATTCCTTTAAGCATTCTCAAGCTGCTATCTGAAGAGTGTCGTTTTATTCCCGGTTGCCGGCCAGATGGGCGATAAATAAATATAAATATAAATATAAATAAATTCCTTTTATAAATCTCCTTAATAATAAACACCTAAATTTTTGCTCACTTTGAAATGTTGTCTCCAGTGGAGATGTCTATCCCATCCCTAAACCATAGGATTCAGGCTACTTAGTTTCTTTTAGGTACAGAATATGGGGTGGGTTAGGTTTTTAAAAGAACTTTTTATATTGTTTTAATTATTATTATATTTTATTGTATTGTTTTATTGTATTTTAATTGTACATCGCCCAGGGTGGCCGGGTGGCCGGCCAGATGGGCGATTAATAAATATAATAAATAAATAAATAAATAAATTAGGTGGCAGCTGTTAAAGGTTTTATAGCATGAGGTAGCATTTCCTAACAGTGAGGTCTTTTGGGGAACTTTTATTAAAACCTGTTCCAGTGAGTTCTATCAATGGTGTTTTTGTAAAAAAAAAACATAGGTGGGATAACCCACATGTTGTTCCATCACAGTGACAGGATACCCTACAGTGTTTCTCTCACATGTGGGTTTTAGAGCTACAGTATAGTCATTGGCCCTGTTCAGATGTAACGGCAGCGTCCAGCAGCAAATTGTGGGTTAATCAGTCCATGAATTGCGGGTGCTCTGCACAATCCTTTTTTTGTTTGCACTAACAACCCTCGAATGCCGCACTAAATCAAGCCCACTAAATCAAAGTGAAAGCAACTTATGATTGCATTGAAGAATTATTTATGTTGGCATTTGTGCAGTACACTGCCTGAATTATCTGTATTATTTGATCTGTGTTTTTTCCAAAGCTAGGCAGAGATTCTGAGACCATAGATTATGGTACCCACCCAGATTGTCTCTCAAGATAGAATCTAGCTTACTGCTTAGATGGTGGCCTGGAGTTGTTTAATTTTGTTTTCTCTTTCTAGCCATTCCACCCAATGGTAAACCTTGATTGCTCCCGGGACTTTCGACCATTCCTGTGTGCTCTCTATGCTCCTGTTTGCATGGAGTATGGCAGAGTCACCCTCCCATGTCGCAGAATTTGTCAACGGGCATACAACGAGTGTTCAAAACTCATGGAGATGTTTGGTGTGTCTTGGCCAGAGGATATGGAATGCAGCAGGTGAGCAAATCCTCTAGATTTGTGTGCGGGTTTGTTTGTTTTTTAAATCTCCACCTACAGTTTTAATAGGTTCCAAGATGTATAAAATGACTTCATTTTTCAGACTTAGCATTGTACCCCACCCTCCTGGTTAAGGTAACAAACTTTCCTGGAGATGAAACCAATTCAATGGCCTACAAGGCCCTCTCCAACTCTGCTTCTGTCACTCAATATTGTTGTCATTATAACTATTCAAACTTGTATTTTCCCTCAGACGCTTTGGGAATCTTAAATCTGTAAATCCAGGGTCCTTAGAGTGAGAGGCAGGCCGCCATCCTAGAAATCTTGGTGGTGACTTGAGAAAGGCAAACTCCATCATCGCAGAGAACGGGCCAGTTCACACGTCATAGTGGCGATCCCTGGGTTTTTAACTCAGAAATTGTGGGGACATGTGGAGCACGCCAGCCATGTACTTCCTGTTTCCACTTTCAGCTAACAACCCAGGATCGCCCTGTTCCTGGGTTGTTTCATGATGTGCAAACCCAGAAACGCTGGGTGGTGTATGGGTTTATGGGTTAAACAACCCAGAGTTAATGCAACAGTTGCGCCGCTCATTCCCTCAATTCCTGGGTTAAACAACTGAGGAGTTGCTGTCGTGACCCCAGACCCATTGACTGAGCCAGACTGCCTCCCCAACAAAAACCCTGTTAACATTATTCAGGTAGTTCTTTTCCTCGCTCCTTATATTCGACAGTGCTGGGAAACACCCAGGCTTCCCCAACCTGGTGCCCTCCAGATGTTTTGGACTTCAACTCCTATCAGCCCCAGCCAGCATGGCTCATGGTCAGGAATTCTGTGAGGTGTAGTCCAAAGCATCCGGAAGGTTACTGGATTGAAGAAGACTGCACTGGTCCAATTCCTGGCTTTTGTAACGTTTAGATTACAGACACAGACTAAGTGTACTATGGAGCAAAGCAACATCACTGCTTACCTTGTGACTATTTTTTTGCCTGCGTTACTTCCTGTGAGGTGCAGACCATTTATTTATTTGTTGTATTTATGAATCGTCCATCTGGCCGGCAAACCGGCCACTCTGGGCGATGTACAACATGATAAAATATAAAATACAGTTAAAACAGTATAAAATTTTAAAATCTTAACCCACCCCATATTCCCGCCCGAACAGCCATGTTTTTCGTGAGCGACGGAAGCTCACCAGTGAGGGGGCATGGCGGAGGTCACTCGGGAGAGAGTTCCACGATTACATTTGGAACCATTACATTGCAGACCATTACATTTGAGGCTTGTCAAACTCTGAACATTCCTGTCTCAAGTCAAGTTAGAATACAAGTTCCTTTTTATTCTCCCCCACCTCCAAATCTTATTTTTGTCTAGAGGAAGCAAGTTTTGTTAAGTGGTGAATGGTAAGACGGTTGTGCTGTCTTTAAATCACTTGTGCAGTGTGTGTGTCTGTGTCTGTGTGTACATATAATTAAAAACAACCAAGAGTCTTGTGGCACCTTAAAGAGTAATGGATTTATTATAGCATAAACTTTATGACCAAGTGGACTGTAGTCCATGAAAGTTTATGTGAGAATAAATTTGTTAGTCTTTAAGGTGCCACAAGACTTGGTTGTTTTTGCTGTAAGAGACTATCCTTGCTACCCCTCTGGAATTTTTTTCATTAAGTAATCTTGAGTCTTTTGTGCTTTCAGTCAGAAAGAAAAATATGCCAAGTGAAGGCTTCATGGCACATAAAGCACACAAACAAAACATACCCAGGCCAGTTGAGACAGACAGACTAGAAAGACATTATAAGCTTTTAATAATGAGGGTAATCACTCAACCACAAGGACAACTTAGCTTTTCTTGTAATTACTCAGTCTCTCTCCTTTTTTCTTTTTCTCATTTGGCTAAACTAGAAGAAAAGTCTAGGAGAAACTTCATGGTTTGTGTTCAAAAGATCAAGGAAGTTGGTCATAATAATTCTACAGAAGATCAGACAGCCAGTCTTCTGCTCTGCTTGGCTCTGAACTCAAGTCATCTTTGTCATTTGTCTTAAGCACAGCTCTAGTTTCCTAATAGGAACTTCTTAACCCACTAGTGGCATAAAGTTTCTCAATCTATTCTGTCCATTTCTCTTGCTGCAAAACATGAACTGTCCATGTGCTGTCCTACACTCTTCATTTTGTGACTGGCATCCAAGCCACTACAATTCACTGGGCAGAGTGTTGGGCTATGGCCTGGCAAACCTGGTGGAGAGAATTGGGCAAGGAAGAGAGCTAGATGTGGCTAGGAGCTAAAACCTACCTGTACGCTATGATCAACATCTGAGGCCTTCCTCCAAGTGCGTCCTCCAAGGGAGGTTTGGAGGATGGCATCAAGGGAGAAGGTCTTTTTGGTGGTGGTCCCTCAGTTCTCCCCAGTGTGGTCCACTTGGCACCAACATTGTCATCTTTTCAGTGCCAGGTTAAGAGTTTACTGGGCATTTTATGGTCATGGAGCTTTTTAATGTTAGGGTTTTTTTGTTTGTTTTTTAAAATCAGGTCCTGGTAGCTTTATTGTTAATTGTTTTAATTTTTTTTCAAACTGTTTTAAATGTTTGTATATTCAAGTTTTTATATTGCATTTTATCATGTTGTGAATCACCCAGAAATATTTGGCTATTGGGTGGTATAGAAATGTAAGAAATGAGATGAGGATGACTGAAGCTCACATATTGGCTTGAAATGACCAGCCAAACATTGGGCCGCAGGCCTCCGGTACATCACGATTAGTCAGTGCCAGTGCTGCTCGATGGGGACCTGAAATTCCGAGACTACAGAGTGTGCTTGATAGTTTGATTTTCAGACAAGAGCCTGTCCCAAGGACTTAACACCTCGTCATCATTACTTTCCAACATTTCATGACCCTTCCACGGCTGCTGCTGTTTAGGGAACCAGGCCAAGGAAGCCTCATGATTATTTTGTTACCAGCAACAAAATGTGTGTATCAGCTGTCCTCAGTCTCTGTTTTTCTTGTTCTAGGTTCCCAGATTGTGATGAGCCTTACCCTCGTCTTGTTGATCTCAGTGTAGTTGGGGAACCAACAGAAGAGGTGCCGGTGGCGGTGCAAAGAGACTATGGCTTTTGGTGCCCCCGAGAGCTGAAAATAGACCCTGATCTGGGCTACACATTTCTGCGGGTCCGGGACTGCTCCCCTCCTTGTCCAAATATGTATTTCAGGCGTGAAGAGCTCTCTTTCGCACGATACTTCATTGGCGTGATCTCCATTGTCTGCCTTTCCGCCACCTTGTTTACTTTCTTGACTTTCCTGATCGACGTCACACGGTTTCGCTACCCAGAAAGGCCCATCATCTTTTATGCCGTCTGTTACATGATGGTGTCGCTCGTTTTCTTCGTCGGCTTTTTGCTGGAGGACCGGGTTGCCTGCAATGCCTCCAGCCCCGCCACCTACAAGGCTTCCACGGTGACGCAGGGTTCTCACAACAAAGCGTGCACCATGCTCTTCATGGTGCTGTATTTCTTCACCATGGCTGGGAGTGTCTGGTGGGTGATCCTCACCATCACGTGGTTCTTGGCAGCTGTCCCAAAGTGGGGCAGTGAAGCCATCGAGAAGAAAGCCCTGCTTTTCCATGCCAGCGCATGGGGCATCCCAGGGACCCTGACCATCATTCTCCTAGCTATGAATAAAATTGAAGGAGACAACATCAGCGGTGTGTGCTTTGTTGGCCTCTACGATGTGGATGCCTTGAGGTACTTTGTCCTGGCTCCCCTCTGCCTGTACGTGGTGGTTGGAGTTTCCCTGCTGCTTGCTGGCATCATCTCCTTAAATCGGGTCCGTATTGAAATTCCTTTAGAGAAGGAGAACCAGGACAAGTTGGTGAAATTCATGATTCGGATTGGCGTCTTCAGTGTTCTCTATCTTGTGCCACTCTTGGTTGTGATTGGCTGCTATTTCTATGAGCAGGCTTACCGAGGTGTGTGGGAAACAACGTGGGTACAAGAACGGTGCAAGGAATATCACATACCCTGCCCTTATCAGGTGAGTGAGCATCTGCTCTTAAAACACACAGTCCACTCTTACGTATTCCCCCAGACAGAAAACACATACCGTACGTTGCGTTCTGAACCCCGGCACGACTCTCCTGCAATGTATTCAGCTTGTAGAAACATACTGCATGAGCACAATCCTATAGACAACTGGGAAGTATGACTCAGAAAAGAAAGCCAGTAGAAAAATGAAATATGACACAGAGAGCGTGAGCCCGTAGAAGGTGTAACCTTCAAAGTAAACGGGGATACAGTCATGCCTTGGATTGAGAGCATAATTCGTTCCGGAAACGTGCTTGTATGTAATCCAAAACACTCTTATATCAAAACGAAATCCCCCCAAAAAAATTTGTACAGAGATTTTTAATTTAAGCCGTACGACAGTACTTGTATTGCAAGACGTCGCTTGTATATCAAATCAAAAAAAATTAAATAAATATTAAAAATTTTGCTTGTCTTGCAAAATGCTCTCAAACCAAGTTACTTGTAATCCAAGGTATTACTGTATTCAGTATCTTTTTACCTATGGATTAGTGCGTATGCACTGAAGAAGAAAGGCCATCTGTTAAGGAACTGGAGGTTGTTATTATTAACTTATAAAGCACCTAAAGTTTACTAAGCACTGCACACAAATTAAAAAACAAGACAACACCTGCCTTTGCAGGCTTACAATCTGAAATACATGACCCAAAAGGAAAAAGGGATGGAGAGGGAAGAGGAAAACTGGCAAATTCACGCACCAGTTCTTCAAATTCATGCATCGTTCCCTCTATTTCAGATTTGAGTCTTTTCATGCTCGTGAAGTTGGAGCCAAAAAATGCACCACCTGCAGATGGGAGAGGTATCAGCAGACTCGGGATAACCCCGAGGTTTGCAAATGCGCAAAAATAATAATAAGATACTCCCCCAAAACAGCTGCATATCATATCCTGGTGTCATGGAATGTTGGCCGGGGGACGGGCGGGGGATGGGACAAACGCAACCGGATGTGAGGGAGAATAGAATGGAGTGGCTGGAAAGGGGGAAGGAGGCACACAGATACACAACATGGGTAGAATGCGCCATCTATATAGGTTACTTCCTGTTTCATACTGAGAAGCTCTTTTTAAACGTCTGCTAGGGATGGATGCGAGAGCTGCCCGTAGAAATCAGTGAGAGATCCAAGATTTTAATGTAGCTGGGATCAGGAATGGAGACTCGGACTCGAGGACTCGACTCGTGAGTCGGACTGAGTCCCCCCTGTGACTCGAGTCAGACTCGAGTCCCAATATTTTTAATGGGACTCGAGACTCAACTCGGGACTCGAGACCAAGGACTCTTATTCCAAAATTGTGTTCCTCAAATGCAACATGGATAGGTTTTAGGAAGTACAGCAAGTTTATTTTTTAAAATAATTTTCCTAAAATGCAACCTTTCAGACATTTTGGGTTTGGCTGCCTCTGCCTGCCTGTCTGGGGTTCCCAGCCTCCTCTGCCTGCCTGGTCTCTTCTTAACCAGTTCCACAGTTTGAATTGTCCAAGACAAAGGCCTCTGCCTGCCTGTTTTGGGGTTCCCTGCCTCCTCTGCCTGTCTGGTTATTTTGGGGGTTTCCCAACAAAATAGCCTTATTTTGTTGGGAAAAAAACCCCATTGATTTTAATAGGGACTCGTGGAGTCAGCTTTGGGAGTGACTCGTGACTCGTGAGTCACCATTTTGGACCAAGGGCTCGGACTCGAGACTCGGGTCCAAAGACTCGTGACTCGACTCGTGACTCGAAACCAAGGACTCTTCAGCATCCCTGGCTGGGATTAGGCACCAGTATGTCCACTCCCAAAAATGGAGAGGGGAAAAAACCAAAGCAGCCCGACGAGAGCTGAACGTGCTCAGTGGGCCCAGAATGCAGAGTGACTGCTGGGATGGGGGGAGTGGAAGACCCAGCGGGGAGGGGGAATGGAATGCAGTGGCTAGACCCTGAACAGAAGGACTCCCATGCTGCAATATTTTGTTGCAGGACCCCCCACATGTAGTTCTTACTATGATTAGCTTGAACGGAACGGAGCCAGATGGAATTGGTGTCTCAGCCGAGCCAATGGAGGGAGCCCTGCTGTTGCACATCTCGCTGTGCTGCAGCCAGCTGGAATTGGTACTGGTAGATGACAGTCGATGATCTGGGAAAGGGGCTCCACTTTGCCTCTAATATTGCATTCCAGAAAGCCCTATCACAAAAGTCTGACAGAAGCCCATACCTGTAATCATGACTCTGTGTGTGTGTCTCTCCCCCCCCCCCCTCAGAGGAAGGCTTGGGTCACATGTCACACCAACCCACATTTTTTAAAAATTGTGGGTTAACAAGCCAGTGTGCTGCCCTGGCCCATGCTGCCCAATTGCTCCTGCTGCAAAAAGGAGCGGCTTAACAACCCAGGGGATGCGCCGCCCCTAGCGTTGTGTCTGAACCTGGACCTCTGGCTTACCTCAAACCCAACAAGGGACAAGCCAAAGGTCTGGGTTTGCATGCAATGCTAAACAACACAGGGACGGAGACAGCTGTTGCGTACTGTGTTGTGATTACATCTGGTCAAGCAAGTATAGAAGGATTTCACGGTGCTGTTATCGCTTACCAAAATGCAAGAGGGACTGTTAACCTAATGAGGACTCCTTTGCCACTTGAACTTAGTATTTGCTTTTGCCTCCTGGTTTTAACATAACTGTTGTCTGCTTCTTCAGTTTCACGCTAAATTTTAAAAGATTACCAGGATGGTCTGGAAGCTGACACTTCACATGTATGCATGGACACCTGATATAACAGTGGATATGAATCCACCCTTCAACACTTTTTTCATTATTTCTGTCAATGGGACTCTTTTGCACCTTTGGCTGAAATGTGAAAGATTCACAAATAGTTTCTGCAAGTATGGTTGGCATGATACAATAGACTTTACGCCCGCCCCCCACACCTCTTTGCAGTGTTATCTGTTCCAGATTTAATCTCTTTGCTGCTTTCTTCTTTGACCTGTTCTAGTTTAATGAGATTAAAATCTCTCCAATTCCTGGTGTAGACCAGGAAATATCAGGTTTCTTTCAGTAAGGTTAATGGTGGATGTGGTTATACAGCAATGCATTTCACAATATACAGAGTGGCTGCTCACCAGAGTTACGGTAGCATTGAGAATTTCATCCGTAGGCTTATGTTGAAAAGAACAGATTAATTATGCTTATTGTGTTACTGAAAACTTAATAGGGAGAACATAAAGCTCACAAACGTAGCTAGATGGTTTAAAGGGTGTGTGAAGGAGAAAGGTGTGAAAACCTGCCGAGTTGCTTCTTTTGATGTCGGAAGGGAAAGCTCACTATGTTTTGTCACTAGAAAACAACATTCCACACTCAGGGCAACTCCATGTTTTTAACACCCATTCAGGGTTCTCAGACGCCCTTGCTAGGACATCATGTACCTCATCTGCACGCTACATGTTTGCTGCAAGAGCTACCCGTGTAACGCTGGGTTATATGCAACAATACTCTTTCCACATGAGCTGCCCTTGGCCATACTGGCTAGAATATGTTTGGATTTGGAAAACCCAGGTTCAGATCCTCACTCCGTTATGAAGCCCATTTGGGTGGC
Source organism: Shinisaurus crocodilurus (assembly GCA_021292165.1). NCBI lineage: Eukaryota > Metazoa > Chordata > Lepidosauria > Squamata > Shinisauridae > Shinisaurus > Shinisaurus crocodilurus. The sequence continues at coordinate 6,976,904 of CM037879.1, forward strand.
TTTGGGTGTGTCACACCTCGCACTGTGGTTGATGAAGGTAAAATTCTGAGCTCCTTGGAGATAGAGCTGTGTATAGCTCGGTGCTCCGTTCTGCCTTTCTGTGGGTGGAGCCTGTGGAATGATGCCAAAAAGGTAGCCATGATTGCAAGAGGAACTCAAAAGCTGTATCCAGCGGGTGGTACTCAGTTGTCTGCCCCTCCCCTCCCTCCTATGGCTTCTGCCCCTGAATGTGTGCGCACTTTGGCCGTAATGTCCAGGCCCGTTTGTACATTCCTTGCCTTCTCTGGAGTTTCCCCAGCAGGGGCCCGGTTCACTCTGTTTCTGCTTCTCAGCTCAAGCGGGGTGAGAGCGGCTGCTTTGGAGAAGCAAGGATCAGAGGTGCAGCTGGGGCTGGTCTGTGGGGCCAAAGTCCAGGGCCCTGTAGCTCAAGCCCCCCCCATGACCAACGAGGGGCTGGCGGGTAATTTTATTAATTCATTTATTTATTTATTGCATTTCTGTACTGCCCAATAGCCAAAGCTAGGTGATGAGGGGGCATCAGAAGCAAACTCCCATTTTATACCTGTAGTCATGATGGTGCTATGATTTGGGCGAGTTTAAAATGCAAAGCTGCAGATGCTCAGAGTATTTTTTTTTTTTTTTAATTAATTGGGGTTGGCAGAGAATTGTGTTGTTGTTCTACCATATCGGGAATGTAGAAGCATGGAATGGCTCTTGGCGGGCAAAGAGAAATGCTAGCTGTGTGCTTCACAGCTGAAGTCATACTCACGGCTGTCTAAAGCCCCCCCCCCCCCCCCCCATAAGATCATTAAGTCCAGGGTTTAAAATTACCTAGCCGCACCAGTGGCATCGTGCAATTGGAATTGCACGATGCCATTTTATTCTTGGAGTGCTGTTGCAAGAGAACAGCTGCGCTCATCCCCAGGTATCTGCAGATGTACTAGCTGAAAGCGGCAGCAAGTGATTTATTACAAACGAGGGCAAGTGTGTGCTGTTAATTGCAACTGGCAGTTCTCCCGAGTTAAACTTATTTACGTGAGGGAGAAGGCAGGAAAGCAAAGATGTCGCACCGCTCTCAGTTCTGCTTGAAACATTGGGCTTGTTTGTGGATGTTCCCACCACCGGATCAGGAGTGGGCTTTGGGCACAGTACTTCCTCTCACTGTGTGGAACAGCTGCATGAGAGTCCTGCTGCTGTTTGAATTTGGGATCAGCCCTGGGAAGATTAACCCTTCAACCTTGGGGAGATTAACCGTCTAACCTCCCATTGACAGGGATGTTTCCAGTGTTCAGAGAACTGCAGGATCTCCAAGTCTGGATGTTTTACTTCTCCTCGTGATGAGAGCAGCGGGGCCCAAGACCCACTCCTGGTCTCTCTTTGGGGGCAATCCCAGCAGAGGAAGTGTTGAAACCGGTCCAGGTTTTTGTTCTTTAACTCTCCCACAGGAATTAAAAAAAAAAAAAGTGTGGTCCAGAAGCTACTCACCATCTGGCCTAGTCAGTTATGCCTTTTAAATTAATGGCGTGGGACCAGGGGAAGCAGCTGCCATTTGGAACTGGGGAAATCGAGAATTCTCAACAGTCACTCTTAGCCTTTAGCTGCTACATAGCATGGTTGTCCTTTGCCATGTGCACAGCATCAATTAAGGGGGAGGCGAGGCAGACCAACAACACCATGTTACAAGGCTTTCTTTCCCTTCATATCAAGTGGGGTCAACCGTCACTTCATTGCCTTGCCGCTGTTTGGCATCTCCCTCATATCTTTACCACCACTTTCTGCCTCAGAGCCACGGGTGATGCTGAGGACATCTGACAACGCTAAAAGCGCCACCAGAATTTCAGCTGCTCTGACAGCTTCGTAGGTGGCATTTGCAGGGGATCCAGCCCCACACCATTTCAGGAACAGGGCTGAGATTTGTTGAGAAATGGCCAGTGCTGTCGATGCACAAGGACAATGCTTCGTAAGTTAGAAGCTGACAAAGACTGCATAGAGGCAGGCCTTTCTGTAGAGCCAAATGAACAATGGCCTCTTCACGGCTCTTGTGGTACCAGCCCCAATCCAGCAAGGGTAGCTTGAGTAACTGTACAAGTGGAGGCGGGGGGGGGGGGAGCCTCATTGCAGGAGAAGTCTTTTTCCTCGCGATTCCCATAACGCCAGGCTAGATATGATGCTGCATGAGTAGCCACTGCTAAAAACAGCAGCCCTGCGTCTACCCACCCCCTCAAAAACCATCTAGCAGAATTTTCCGAATGTTTATTTATTTATTTCTTATATTTATTAATCGCCCATCTGGCCGGCCACCCGGCCACCCTGGGCGATGTACAATTAAAATGATACAATAAAACAATACAATAAAATATGATAATTAAAACAGTATTAAAAAAATTCTTTTAAAATCCTAACCCACCCCATATTCCCGCCTGAACAGCCATGTTTTTAATGCACGGCGGAAGCTCATCACGGAGGGGGCATGGCGAAGGTCACTAGGGAGGGAGTTCCATAATGTGGGGGCCGCCACAGAGAAGGCCCTCTTCCTAGTCCCCACCAGCCTGGCTGCTCTGGCTGCTCTGGCTGATGGGATAAGGAGAAGGCCGTCCGTGGCAGATCTTGTTGAGCGCCCTACTTGATGTTGCTGGAGGCGCTCCTTGAGATAAGCCGTGTAGGGTTTTAAAAGGTCAAAACCAACACCTTGGATTCGGCTCGGCAAGCAACTGGTAGCCAGTGCAACTCATTAAGTTAAGGTTTCCCCCACCGCCTGCTCCACAATATTTTTCTGCCCCTTGCCAGCAACAAGCAGCCAGGAAGCTAACCAATCGCACCAGACGTTACAGGGGAGAACCTGGATGGGCAGCAGCAGCTTTTCATTGGCAACCTCTCATTCAGCATACAGTCTGCTTGGGCCTATAGAAGTACCATGTGAGACTGGGCCTGATTCCCCATCTGGTGGTGCAAGCCGCACCTGTATTTATAAAACTGCATTTATACCATTAAGACTCGAAGGCTCTAATTAGGGTTGTTAATCTGAGATAGGGGCTCCGTGCATTTAAAAAGGCGTTCCAAAGCTTTCCAGCCAGATAGTCGGTCATCAAAGGGGATGTCTTGTGCTGGTCTCAAGTCAGCGTGCCTTCCATCCTGGCCTCCTGCTCTCCATCTGCTGCAGCTGATAGCCTTACTCCTGCTCTCATCTGTTCATGCATTACCTAAATCAGAGGTGGGGGACCTTTTCTGGCCTGGGGGCTCCATTCCCTTGTTAGTACCCTTCTGGGAAAGCCCACCCCCGCAAAAAGGGAGCAGGACCACCCCACAAAACACTCATGCATTACCTAAATCAGAGGTGGGGGACCTTTTCTGGCCTGAGGGCACCAGTCCCTTGTTAGTACCCTTCTGGCAGGGATGGGGACTCGGACTCCAGGACTCGACTCGTGAGTCGGACTGAGTCCCCCCCCCTCTGACTCGAGTCAGACTCAAGTCCCAATATTTTTAATGGGACTCGAGACTCGACTCGGGACTCGAGACCAAGGACTCGTGTTCTAAAATTGTGTTCCTCAAATGCAACAAGAATAGGCTTTAGGAAGTACAGCAAGTTTATTTTTAAAAATCATTTTCCTAAAATGCAACCTTTCAGACATTTTGGGTTTGGCTGCCTCTGCCTGCCTGTTTGGGGTTCCCTTCCCGGCCTCCTCTGCCTGCCTAGTCTCTTCTTGACCAGTTCCACAGTTTGAATTGTCCAAGACAAAGGCCTCTGCCTGCCTGTTTTGGGGTTCCCTGCCTCCTCTGCCTGTCTGGTTATTTTAGGTTTGTCTGCCTGCTGGTCTGTTCTTGCCAAAATCAGTGGCAGAGTTTTGAAATAAAAAGGCACACTTGTGCCTAGAATTTATTTAAGCCACACATCTGAAATAGCCTTATTTTGTTGGGAAAACCCCCCATTGATTTTAATAGGGACTCGTGGAGTCAGCTTTGGGAGTGACTCGTGACTCGTGACTCATGAGTCACCATTTTGGACCAAGGACTTGGACTCGGACTCGAGACTCGGGTCCAAAGACTCGTGACTCGACTCGTGACTCGAAACCAAGGACTCTTCAACATCCCTGCCTTCTGGGAAAGCCCACCCCCGCAAAAAGGGGGCAGGACCACCCCACAAAACACTCATGCATTCCTACACCACACACATGTAGATTCCCCACCCTCCAAATGTTTGCAGCAATTAGGCTTCAAAGCAGCCTTCCATTGGCACAGAGAGGGAGGCCTTTTTTCAAGCCTGATTGGAGGTTACAGTGTGCGGGTGGGTTGGTGGGGTAACCTTTCTCTCCCCAGCTGCAGCCCCTCCAAAATTGCTCCTCAGTGTTGCAATTAGGCCTGGGGGGGAAATATCCAAAAGGACAGCTTTTTTTCCAGGCTGATTGCTGTGTGCGTGCAGGGCAGGAAGGGCCAGGCGGTTGGGCAAGGCCCTCTTGACTGCATCCAGGCCACCAATTCCCCATCCCAGGCCTAAACAGAGCGGATTGCTTCCATGTGGCTATTCACGCAGTATTGCCGTGAAATCTGTAGGAAGCCGTCACTTGGGTGGAGTGACATGTGATTGCTTCCCTTGCCAGATGTTGCCTCCCTCTTTTAATGGCTATATTGAAATGCTCATTTGCTTTAGGAAATATTTACGGTACATGAGAATCTTTGTGTCTTTTTCTTCGTCACTGAAATAATTGAAATTGCCCGGATTTAAAATCAGTCCATCTAGCTGCTGTCTGCCACATCTCATTCGTAGAGATGGGAAACCAAGGCACACAAATGACCTTTGCCTTTTGCCTATAATAATTGTTTTAAATGCATTAACAGATGGACTTGCAGCAGTTTGTCTCATGTCTGTACTTGCCTCCTCTTTCCAGGTCACTCAGATGAGTCGTCCAGACTTGATCCTCTTTCTGATGAAGTATCTGATGGCTCTTATAGTGGGGATCCCATCTGTTTTCTGGGTTGGAAGCAAAAAGACCTGTTTTGAGTGGGCCAGCTTTTTCCACGGGCGCAGGAAAAAAGAGTGAGTTCTGATATGTAAAAAGTTGCAAGATGATAGGCGGGAGAATGCTATAATGTATGAACATTCCAATTTGAATCAAGCGGTTCTTCTTAAGTCCAAGAATGAGAGGCAATTTCCCTAATAATGCTTCATGCAGTCGGAATTACTTGCTTCAATTTTTTAACATGTTTTTTGCAGTCTTTTCTTGTGAGAGCTCAAAAAACAAACAACCCCATTGTCTTAATTTATTTTAGTGTTCGCAAGTGATAGGGCAATTTATTAGGGATAAGTGAGCAGATTAGGCAATGAATCTTTTTCGGATTATGCTTCAGCTTGTTTGCCCTCATCCATATTGGCGACACTGCAGCCCAAACCTCCGGATGATTTCCCCCAAAGGTATGAGGGATAAGATGGAACCTTGTGGTAACCCAAAGGCCATGGGATAGAGCAGATGTCCCCCAGCACCACATCAGAAGATGCTGAGAGGTCAAGGAGAATTGACAGGGAAGCACCCCCTCTGTTCATTCCCCATTAAGTCATCCACCAGGGTGACCAAGGCTGTTTCTGCCCCCAAACCAGGCCTGAACCCAGATTGGGAAGAGTTGTAGTCGTCTCTCTTGACTAGAATACCCGCACCTTTTCCTCCTTGTGCATCCATCCTTCTCTCAGGTTCCTGCTTCTTAGTCCATTGCCTACTCCGTGTCATCTCTTCAGTCACTTTGCCTCTGGGTTACTTGTCTGTAGCTCCCTGGCCTCCCTGGGATCTCTTGCCAGTGCTCTACAAAGCTACTCCTGTCCCTAAGACTTTATGTAGTTTTAATCCCAGCCGAACTGACTCCTTCCCTTCCAGAATCTGGACTTCAAGCATTCTGACCTGATATATGTTCACTGAGCAGTTGGAATGTTCATGAGCCAGTTCAGCCAATTAGTGTTGGAAGCTTCACCAATAAAATACAGATTTAAAGAACATAGGAAGCTCATAAAAGGTCAGGCTGTTTGCTCATTTAGTCCACTATTGATGCTGACTGGCCGTGGTTGTCTAGGGCAGTGATGGCGAACCTTTTTGAGCCCGAGTGCCCAAACTGCAACACAAAACCAACTTATATATTTCAAAGTGCCAACACTGCAATTAAACCTGAATACCGAGGTGTTAGTTTAAGAAAAACAACTCATACAGTTGTCCGAACTAATTAACATCTTTTGTCTTAAAAGAAAAACACAATAACAGAGTTTTCAATGATACAAACAGTTTTTTGTTGGGGGAAAAGAATCAACTCAAAAAATTATTATAGTACTACATTGTACACATAGCCTGAAGGGAATTTATACAAACTTTTAAAATAATTAGGCACATGTATTTTTGGATAAGGGATTCTCAACTTGTAATATGATTATATGCCAGACTGAAATTGTATGGGCAAGCTTTACCCCGGGTCCTTTCCCTGCTTCTACAGGTGTCGGATTAGTAAAAGTAAAAGTCAACCTGTACTAGGATGAGCAAGATAAACAAGAAAACTAAACGTGCTTAACACATTTTAAACACTTTATGTCTTGGACTGCAAACACTGCATTAGGTAAAAGTTTGCATTGGGCATGCTTTTGCACAATTAATGTGATTTTTGCTATTGCCTGCATGCTGATCATTTGTCAAACCTTGGCTCATACTCCGTTAGTTTGAGAGCAACACATGCAGCACTCGGGTCAACTGTTAGGGCTTTACATCCAAGCCATGCTCTGTGCATCATTCTTCAAAATCTTTTAAATGTGATAACAATGTAGAAAAGAATTCTGTAACAGGAATTCTAGAATAAAATCATTCTGTTCCACACTGTGAGAAAGAACAAGATCATTAGTGTTTTGCAGAAGGGGACGGTCTTTTCGCGATCTGGTGACCAATGGCTCGAGTGCCCACAGAGAGGTCCCTGCGTGCCAGCTGTGGTGCCCGTGCCATAGGTTCGCCATCACTGGTCTAGGGTCTTGGACAGAGGTATTTTCCATCACCTGCCACCTGATACTTTTAGTTGGAGATCCTGGGGATTGAACTTGGGACCTCCTGCATGGACAGTGTGTGTTCTACCACTGGTCCATCCCCGTTTTCCACTCCGCAGTTGTATTCCCAAACTTGCTCTGTTGGGGAACTTTCAAATAAGTTCAAACTGTGTCTCAGGAGGAACCGTTTACTATTGTGTGTGGAACTTGTTGTGTGCAACAGCTACACATGTCATCTCAAGGACATTCTTGTGGTGTCCCTTAAATTACCCAGTAGAAAATCTATTAAAAAATGATTCTGTGCGTAGGTTTTGCATAATGGTGGTGGTGGTGGTGGTGATGGTGATGATGATGATGATGATGATGATGATGATGAAGAAGAAGAAGAAGCATTCATCAGCTGCCTGTCCAAAGTTCAAGGTGCCTTACACTAAATGGCTAAAACAAATTAAAAATCATTATGAAAACAGCACTGAAAAAAACCAGGTAGACTGAACCAGCCAAGCCTAAAGCTGGACAGAAGAGGTGTTTCGTACTCCCTCTGGAAGGGCTACAAAGAGGAGAAGCAGCGCATCCCTTGGGGGAGATCATTCCTCAGCCTGCGGTGACCTTCAGCCAGACCTTATAGAAAGTTCAATTCCTCTTGCAATTATTCTGAGATCTGCCATTTTGCAATGGATCTGAACTCTGGTAGAGAGATTTAAAGACTGCTCTCTTCGATGTCGTGACTGCATTCTGTTCCCCTCTCATGTATATTCCAGGCTTGTTCCTTATGATCTGACCTGTTGCGGGGTGGGGGGTCCATAGCAAAGTCAGTAGCTGCCACGGCAGCTTGCATAGGGAATGATCTGGTGAGGAGGCCTCTTTTCGTCCCAGCAGTGCCTGGTCTCAGCTGGCCAGTTGCACACTTCTTAGGGTCCTAATCACTGTGCTGTGACAATGATTATATGAAGTAGGTGAGAGAGAATGCGGGCAACCCCGTGGTCCAGCGCAGCCAGGAAGGATGGCTAAGGACACAGTAGTTTATAACCATATGTGAGCTGTAGTGCAGTGTTCTCCAACCTTGGGTCCCCAGATGTTTTTGGCCTACAACTCCCGCTGGTTGGGGCATGCTGGGAGTTGAAGGCCAAAAACATGATACAGGCCTGTGGCTTATGCTGGCTCAGCTTGTCTTGAGTGTGGAAAGCTAAGCAGGGTCAAGCCTGGTTATTACTTGAATGGGAGACCTCTCCTCCAGTTTCCTGCATTGAGCAGGGGGTTGGACTTGATAGCCTTGTAGGCTCCTTCCAACTCTATGATCTATGAAATCTGGGGACCCAAGGTTGGAGAACACTGTTGTACTTGGATCAATGCCAGGCTTCTCTATTGAACTGTACATGCAGTGGTAACACTTTTGCCCCTTTTCAATCTGGGGCAGTTTCTAGCTTACAAATAGAAGGGCTAGACCGTGTCCAGTCTATGCAGTATGGATGCTTGAGGTAAGACGTATACAAAATACTCACTAAAATAGACATTAATAAGCTACTAATAAAGACAAGGATTTCTTCTGGCTGCTATTTCTACGATGGCCATGCCATCTCTAGGTCTGAATGTTGCAAAGACTATAAGAACAGGCACCTCCGATTCACACTGTGCTTTTCAGTTCAACGTTTCTGTCGCCTAACCTCCCCGCCCCACTGCTTATTGTTGTTGCCACCGGTCCTTCTGGGGCTAAACTGACTGGACTGACTTGCTCTCCAGGGTTGTGAATGAGAGCCGGCAAGTGCTTCAGGAGCCCGACTTTGCCCAGTCGCTCTTGCGAGACCCCAACACGCCCATCATCCGCAAGTCCAGAGGCACCTCCACCCAAGGGACGTCTACTCACGCCTCCTCGACCCAACTGGCGATGATGGATGACCAGCGGAGCAAAGCGGGCAGCGTCCATAGCAAAGTCAGTAGCTACCATGGCAGCTTGCATAGGTCACGGGACGGCAGGTGAGGAGGAGATTGAAATCTGGTCATGCCAATGCGTAGGCGGAGTGCGCATCTGCATTAAAGCAGAGGCTATAAGCCAGTGGCCGGATGAGTTCAGGGGAGGCGATTGAGATCAAGTTCCTAGCAATACAGTGGCAAGCTCCTCTCCCACCTCCCCATTTGAAACTTGACAGTACACGGAGTGGGTAGAGTCTGCAGGGGCTGTTGCTTTCTGGGGCTTGAGTTGTGTTCTGTGTGAGGACCTCCCCTGTACCCCT